>JAEANM010028677.1:0-10322 GCA_017656035.1 Myanophis thanlyinensis
TTTCACCTTTTAAGTTGCATTTACTGAAATAAATGAACTTTTGCACAATATTCTAATTTTCCGAGTTTCACCTGTAGTGTTTATGGAGGCTGATGATTTTTGAGTTGTCAATGGGAGATGACAATTGTTAAGGATGAAGGGCAATATTGCCTCAAAACTCTTTGTGTCATTTTGATTTTTAATCAGAACTGGTCCAATCGTGAAAATGTCACTATGGTATGATATTTCTGTTATCAGGGAACAGCAGTATTCAAATGTTTTTGCATTTGAATTCAGTGGTTGTGTTAACTCTGGACAGTTAAGAACTGTTCAATTCACAACATTACTTCTTCTTTAACAAACCCAAAGAAGATATTGTCATATTTGGACAATGTCATTATAATTGAGATCTCTCTCTCTCTCTCTTATACACATACATTCAGTATATATGTGGCAAGAAAACCCTTTGCATTTTATTTTTCCTTTTATCAGTTAAAATAAGAAAATGTATTCTGAGGTCAGACAGTATATTTTGGGAGTATTTGCTTTCAGGATCAGTTTTTCCAGTATTAACTTTTGTTTAACTTGTTGAAATAGGAAACTGCTCTGACAGGATTTTGCTCTCTGTATTTTTTTTAAAAAATCCTCATTCAACAACTTTGTGGTTTTTTAAATATAAGAACAGTTAAGAGCAAAAGAGACATATATCTAAGCCAAAATTTATAGTCTTAAGTTTCAACTGTGAGCTTTACTCACAGTAATCTTTATGTTTGAAAGATTCATGTTCTCAGAGTTTAGAAAATTATTTGATTTAGTAATGGAGAATTCATACATATTTTTAACATGACAATAAGGTGATCCAACATAGCAGCTGGATTAGCATAGTAAACCAAAAATTATCGAATTTTGTAATCTTCTGCAAGATGCTTTGAATTTTTAATTAAAAAATTCCAACATCGTTTCAGATTTCTTCAAGTCTATACAGACCAATTCCTCTTCTAAAACTAATCACAAAACATTTGCAGCAATATTTGTACCTTAAAGCCTCAAATATTATCAATAAACATATCCAGAATTGATTTTGAAGAAAATTTGGTGGTTGCATAGCAAGAGTTGGCTTTGAACTTCAGACCTCATATCCCACCAGAAACTAAGCTCCTACACAAATAGCCCAGCAATATGTTCAAATATTGTGCCTATTACATTTTTTCAGATTTTGTTGAGAAAAGGACTCCTGGGATTCCTGACCACCACATCCATTGGATAGTATCAAGTTAAGGAGCGTGAAGAAAGAAAGAAAGAAAGAAAGTTAGTTCTCAAATACCATTGAATTGGATGTATGAACTAATCTGTAAACACACAAAAACAAAAATGATCATCCCTGCAGTTATATAATGCTCATACTTTTTATCATGGTTTCATTTCCAAAGGACAGCTGCTGTTTTGGAGTGAGAAGTGATGTACTCAGGAATAAGCTATCATTAAGAGTTTCTAAGGGGAAGAAAAAGCAGTACTAAAACACACATTGAATGCCACAAAGAAAATCAGCAATCTGACATGAATCTCTTGGAAAGGAACCTCCACTTTCAAAGTGACTGGTAAGCAGTTACTTTGAGAATAAATTGATAGGATATACACAAATAAAAGGTATATGAGCACTAAATAGATACTAGAGGCCAATCAAAATTCAAAGCTTCTGTTCAGTGATTGTAGTTCCTCTTATCTGAGAACAGCATACAGGATTGTGCATAGATGCAAAGATAGGAGTACTCTGAGCTAGTCTTTCCACAAAGCAAGATAAAATCTTATGCCAGAAGTCAGTTTGGAAAGGATGTATTGCACATATTTCCTCCACCTGCCGTGAGAAAAGCAAGTATCAGCTTTTGAATCAGTAGTAATCAGCACCATCTACCATATATCCATGATCCTCCTGCTAACTAGATTGAATCCCTCACTATAAAGATTGAAGAATTAACCTTTGGTGCAGTTGCCATAGGAATTCCTCTTTAGAACGAGGGATTGGAACAGGAACCAGAACTCACCAGGGCATTTTCTAGGCCAAACACCTAACAATGACAGATGATTTTCTTGACCAGACCAGCATTTAGTGTCTGTGACACTTCTTTTCCATTCAATTTCTGGGCTCTGAGCTGCTTACAAAATTGTAAAACATGGCATTAAGAAATTGAATTACACAAAACACTGCTTACCAACAGCTTAGCATGCACATTGGTGATAACTTTATTCCCAAACTTTTCAGAGAAGTCTTAATGGTCTTTGGAAAGCCCAATAAAGTGGAGGTGCACTGGATGCTGAAGCACATGCAATTCCATAAAAGTTAGGCCATCACCAATAAGGGTCATCCTTGAGCTCTTGTAGATGACATTTCCTCAGAGAACGTACCATTAGCAAGCCTTTTCCTCTTGATCTCACTGGGTGAGCAGATTCAATCTGGGGATCATTTCATAGTATTCAGGCATATAGATTCTTAAACTGACAACTAGCAACTTGAATTGCATTTGGAACCTGGCTGGCAACCAGTGCAGCCCACAAAGTTACAAAGTGTTAGGCAAATTTCAATCTGCCCACAATTACCTGTGCAGCTGTATGTGTACTGGTTGAAAGTTCCAGATGTTCTTCAGAGAAGGCCCTGAGTATAGAACAATTTTTAATAAAACAGCCATAAAGTGACAAGCTTCCCAAATCAAAATGGCCAATATTCATACACAAAGGATCTTTGTTACTCTTTGGAAGTTCCAGAATGAGATGTGAGTCCTGAGAATCCCAAAATTTTGAGCCATCTCTATTTGGGGGAATATGACCCCCATCTAGAGATAAAGAATTTATACTCTGCAAATAAAATCTGTCTTTCTAAGATTAAGCATAAATCTGTGTTTGCTTATTTGCAGCATCCAGGTACCAATGGCTATGAGTGGGGGAAATATATATACAGAACTCCAGAAAGCCCAACAGCAAATGTAATTCTATACAGGGAGATATATACAAATATTAAGCATAGAGACAGAGGGATACACACTTTTACTCAAATCTGATTCTTAGAGTCTGCCTAAACAAATGCAATTTCTTGGCAACATTTTTCAGAACTGGTGTCTCACTTTTTACTTTCTCGGGCTGAGACAAAGTCACTGGCCTAATGACACCCACTGGGTTTTCTCACTCAGGTACAACTAGAATTCATAGTTTTCCTGTTTCCAGACTGGAAGTTTGAATGAAAGAAAGAAAGAAAGAAAGAAATTTATAGACAGTATGTGGTATGATGTGTGAAATATTTCAGGCCTTCATTCTTTATTTCAGATATACATCCTAAATTTTTCCCACAGAGTAATTGTTTATATTTTGAAATTTTGAGGAAAAATCTTTTGCCTGTGGAAAATTCCTGTTAATGTCTACTTTGGAAGGAATTAGCCTCATTAAGCAAACTGAACCATTCTATTAATAGGTACAGACAGAATTTCCCACTGTGGAAAAGCAAATGTTTACTTTATTTTGCTTTGGTCAGTCCCATATTTCTCTCCTGAAGGAATCCACAAAAGAATCTCAACTAACTAAAATAGTTGAGCATGCTGATTAAAAACTAAGCTTCAAACACATAGGTAGTGTAATATTCACTAGCTATCTTTCTTGTGGAATGATTTGCAGAGCTTCCTTCTGTGAAGAGCTTAAAACATACTTTCCTTGTAGCAGTATGTAGCAGGAGCTGCATATTTCACATTTACAAATAATAAAATAATGAAGATCTTCCTCCCCCCCCATCCACCTGGAGGGTGTTCTGTACATAATAAAAAAAGTCACCTATCCAAGGTGGAGTTTCTCACCAAAGTCCTTAACTGTGGAGAATTGCCTTGGGATATGCTATGGTATGCTTGGATTCAACCAGAGTTCTGATTCCTTATGGCCATTCTCTTAAGGAAGGATGACCTTTTGGCATTCAAATGATGTCCCAGGTGTCTCACAATCCCTTGAAATGATCTTCTAGGAGGGTTAATGAGTTTAATGAGTATTTTTACTTTATGAATATCACAGCAGTTTATGCACTCGAGAAAGTGTAATTTTTAAGGTTTCCTCTTAACACTTTTTCTTTTTAAGGAAAAGGAAGAAAATGTTTTGTTCCCAAACATGGCGAGAATGGAAAATGTAGCTTGATACACAATAAAGCAGTTGTTAAATAAATCATCTTATAATAATCTCCCCTTTTCAGAAATGGTTGCTGAGGTTTTTATTCTCTCCATATATTATAGATTATTCCCAAAAACCCTACAAAGTGTATTGGTAATATGTCAAGAATAATACCAAACTATTACAAATTAATACCTAAATATGCTTTCTTTGGTATGCTGTAATTTTTGATCCAGTACAACAGATCAAAGATTGAATAAAATGTAACATATCAGACCAAAGAAAATAATTGTTATATAAAATATCCATATATCTGCCACTGAAGACAATGGAGACTGTCAGATCACATGTCATCTGCAATTCCAATACATACATGCAAAAACACACAGTATATAAAATATGTTAATGTGTGTAAATGTAAAAAAGTCCAGGTGATCTCACTTCCTAATTTGTTTACTGCTTGCATTATTTGCTATTCAAAAATATATCACAAGACCAGTATTTAGTAACTACAGTGAGGATGATGAATAAATGTGTTTACATTTGCATTAAGTTGCAATATAATTTATTTCATTTTGGTGCAATGCCTTGTGCAAATCCAACAGTAGGCATTTGTTAACGTTTGGCTATGACTTTGTATGCCTCATAAAGCAAATTATGCTTTATCTAATAAATCATGATTAAATGTGAGTCAGCATAATTTATAAAGTACCCTCATAGTTGACAGAGTCAAGGTATAGAAAGAAAATGTGTTAAATTATCAGATTACGCCCCATTTCCCTGCTATAATGAGATGCACTATTTAAACTAACAAGGTAGCAATATAATTATTTATACATCATTCTTCTCCAAAGAAATGCATAACCAAAACTAGGATAAAGAGCTCTTCTCCAAGGGAGATGGGGGATTAAGAAGTAGAAAAAATAAATTCAAAAATATTTTTTTCTGTAAATACATGTATGTGTTGTGATGGAGCAAAACACCCTTTTTGCTTTTGGTCATGTCTACATCTTAACCAGAAGGTAAGTTCCAGTTACTTCAGTTATTATTACATGGCATCAACCTTCTCTGAAAAAGATAGAAAAAGCATAGGAGATGCAATGCTCAGACTACCTGCACAGATTCTACGCCAGAACTAGGTATAAGAGCTGTGGTGGTACAATGGTTAGAATGCAGTATTGCAGGCTAACTCTGCTGACTGCCAGCAGTTTGATGCTGAGTGGCTCAAGATTGATTCAGCCTTCTGAGGTCAGAAAGGTCTAAAATGAGGACCCAGATTGTGGGGGCACTATACTGACTCTGTAAACCACTTAGACAGTGCTGTAAATACCATGAAGTGGTATATAAATCTAAATTCTATTGCTATAATGTCCCTGAGGAAGAAAACCAGGATGACCTGGAGTTAAAAAAAAACCCAAAAATTGTTTATGGCTATGTAACTGGCTATGCTACATATGTAACATACTGCCTCAACCTTGTGGTCACCATTGAAAGATGTTCTGGCAAAGGATTATTTCTCAAGCATATCCGGTTGACCTTGGGGGCCATCTTTAAAATGTGATTCAGTCTCCTTCCAATTTCAAACTTTCTGTCAAAAGTCAAGCTTTTCATTCTGTATGCAACTGTGTTTTATTCAGCTAAAATGAACTGTCATGGTTCATGTAATCTCTTCTCATTTATTTATTTTTTCTCTTAAATTCTCCTGTTAAGATACCCCTCTATTTAGCATCTTCTTTTTCTTGGAAAAGACAGAAATTACTTATGTGAATCACTTAATATATTGCTCATTAGAAAGAATAACTCTTTTGCGTCAAGCTCATCATAACCTTTGTTTTCACAAAGACTGCCCTGGCATCATTATGCATGGAAAAAGAAAAGGGACTTCTAAAAATTTCCCTCTGGAGTTAGGGATTTTGTGGGTGTCAAACTGGACCCTGACCATAAGGCAGGTCCTGTTATGACTCAGGTCATCAAGGCAAGGCAGGTCTCTAAAGAGGCCTTTATTGCTCTAAGTAAATGTTCCAACGAACGGCCCTCCATTGACAGGTAAGGCTCCACCTCACACTACCCTGAAGGCAGCCACCCTCAGTCCCCCAAACAACAGCCCATATAAAACAAAGATAGTCCACAGAGAAGGAGCACGCTCACAGGTCAAGGTCCAGGGTCCCAAGTCCAGTCCACCCAGCTAAGCAACTTCACAAGGCAAACTGTAGTCCACAAGGTGAAATCATGGCACAAGACAAAAGGAAGTCTTCAGTTCAACTCTAGCAAGCCTGAATGGCTTTGAATTTTTAAAGACACTCTGGATACAGTAATATCTTTACTTCTGGATGGATGACACAGATGCATTTGGGCATCCTCCTGGACATTTTTTATTTGAGGAATACATGGTCAGGAGGGCTTGTACAACTTTGTTTCAAGTCTCAATTGTATCATTTCCTGGATTAATTGGCACTGAACATAGTCACTCAGGCTATCTCCTGAATGGATTACTGCAGAACATTCTACATATTGAAGAACATCTGGAAGCTACAACTAGTAGAGAATATGGTGGTGTGGGGAGTTATAGGCACACCTTTGCATAGCTGTTTTACAACTGTGCTCTGTGAGCTTCTCTGAGTTTCATTATAGTGCTGGGCAGAATTCAATATGCTGCTTCTTACCTATAAAGCCATTTCTGGTCTCATGCTATATTATTTTTGGGAACATCTTTTTCCAATTCTACTTGTCCCATTAGTCAAACAGTAGAGGTTGTCATCTATTCAAGAATATCACCTAACAGGAACCAGGAAGCAGGTATTTTACTATCACAGATCCTGCCCTCTAGAACACTATACCCGAGATTGAGTTGGCCCCAACCTTCCTGCCTTTTTGGAAAGTTGTAAAAATTTTCCTGAGGCATGGAGTTGGGTTCTTAATTTATGAAATGTGTAATATTCATACCTATTCTCTAAGCTGGAGTTTCTGGTCAAGACTTCAGCTGATAGCTAGTAAGTATGAAAAACTTATTTATTGCTCTACATGAACCTTATGTTTAATTTCTTTGATAACATTATTTAAGCTGATCAATTGCCAAGTTGACTATTTAATTTTGGTAGCAGTATTATGCTGGTCAAATAACTTTATTTATGCAACTTAAACAACTATTAACTTTAGATACATTGGAAAATTGGATTCTTTTAGTTACCCTATTTGTCTCCAGAAATGCTAAATTCAGTAGAGCCATTCATGATTTTATAAATGGATTTGTATATAGAAATTTAGTTCTCCAGGCAGTCTGGCACCTGTGAGTCTTAGTTACAATTTTCACACATTGTTCCTAGTGTTTTCTCCTTAGCTCACTAGCACTGATGTTGCTACCTAGTTGCCTAATACAGAAAAACAACCAAGCTCAAAGAACATCAATACTTCTACAGTTCAACTCTGAGGTACATATTTCCCTTCTTTTGGGGACATAATTTAGCCATAAGATACAATATTAGTAGTAGTTGTACTGTATTCTAATTGTATGTTATCAAAATACTTATAATTAGCAAAACATGAACATGAAAACTATTTATTAATAAGGTGACTATATCAAACCTGATCAACCAGTTTTGGAAGTACATGCACACATACATACAATTCTGTATTTCGCTCTTTGACAATGAAAATAGTTATGAAGATTAAAGATCAAATGAACCAAGGAGGAGTTGCTATCAGTAAAGATTTGTGCAAAGTTTTGCAAAATCTTCAGTGACGTTTCAATTGAAGCAACCCATCACAACCAATTATTTAGCTGAAACAAAAATTTGCTTTGAAATACAACTCCAATTGGATGGCTTTGATGCATATCACAGGGTGTGGTGATTTGAGTGACTTTGGCTTTCCTGACATGAATGGCCCCCAATGAGATTACTCTATATGCATAGCAGTAGCTAACTTTATGTTGGGGCATCATTCACTTTCTCAGCTCTCATCTTTTTAAATGTGGCCAGGCACAACAAGCCTTAACTCTATGTCTATTGTGATAATGAACAGACTTCTGAGCTGATCCTGCCAATGTAATTAGATTTATGAACAATGAGCACATAAATACCAGACAAACATGGGTGCTGGCTTCAACTTTTGCTGTTTTTAAGATCAGGGAGTGGAAAGGTTCTGGATGCATATTGTTTGGTCCCAGCCTCTAGCTCTGTAACTTGCCTACCTACCTGGCATTACATCTCATTGTTCAAACTGTTTCTGCTGCATCTGCTAATTAAATAGCACAATAAGACATAATCCTTACACAAATGAGGCTTTCTATTAGAAAGAAAGTTCTTTCCAGAAGGATATTTGGTTGGCCTTATTTTCATGTTCAGTTTAGTTTATTTAATCTTGTAATCAAAGAGCAAAAACTCCTTTCTATGGTTGACAGCACATATTTCATAAGGTTTCATACCTTCAAGCAGGATAGTTTACCCAACAGAAATAATTGCTTAAATAATATATGAAATAAATGGAAAAGGATACAACTAACTAGGAACAAAACACAATTCCCCTGAATCTTGATCAGGATTGACAGTGATCTAGAGATATCACATGTCCTCATGAATCAGCATTGGGCTTCTTTACCAATGACCTCAAGAAGTAGCAAGCTTCCTTTTACATGATGTATTTTAGAGGCGGTAAGACAGCCCTCTATATGGGATGCCTTAATTTAGGTTCCTATATTCAGTACAGATTAGATTTGGTGTCCTAAGTATTTCTTCCAATTGTATGATTCTACAAAACAATGGCTAAATCAGGAAATGCGCATATTTCTCTATACTTGCAAATAGTAGCAGTAAAAGCCGAAACTGTTATAATTACTGTAAGTACCTAGTAAGCAGCCCTGTCACAATTAACGCTACACATGTATCTAGTATGAGAAGAAATTGGCAAGAAACTCAAATAAGCTCCAATTAATCACCTGCAGTTGCAATGCTAATTTGAAGTGCCTTGTAGCCAAAGACTTCAATTTCCAGAAATAAAGGCTAATGTTGAAATTACAAAACACTTCCACATCAACTATTTTGAAGCAGCTGTTCTGAAGAAAAAAAAATGAAGAAGCAAATTAGCTCTCACACAAGAGATCCAATGGAATTCATGACTGGATTGCTTTGAACATTGTATCTAGAAGTAGCCTATTCTAATGGCAGTTTGTGAGCTAAATAATGAATCTGCAAAGTCAAAATTATTCACTGTATATTGGTCTAAAGAGAAGAACTGAATATAAGCTATAGAAACAGAGTACAACAATGATGAAAACTGCTTTGAATGCATTTGGGTCAATATAAAAGGGGAGGTGATATTGTCATAGGTGTATACTCTAGGCCACCCAACCAAACAGAAGAAATAGATGAACTTTTTGCTAGTCTGTTAATTAAGGTAGGTAGGAAGCACATCACAATAGTAATGGGTTTTTTTAACTACTCTGACATCAACTGGGAGACAAACTCTGCACCAAGTGGAAGATCAGGTTCCTGACAAACCTAGCAGACAACTTTGTTTCCCAAAAAGTAGAAAAGGGAACAAGGGGATCAGTCATATTGGACTTAATTCTCACTAACAGAGATAAAACAATAAAAGGTGTTGAAGCTACAGGAACCTTGGGGGTGGGGTGATCAGGTAATATTGGAATTCAACATTATGCAAGCACAAGCAATAGAACAAAGTCAAACTAGAGTCTTGTACTTTAATAAGAGAGCTAATTTCAATAAACTTAGAGATCTTGGGAAGAATTCGATGGATGAGAATCCTCAAGGGGAAAACAACTAAAGAAGCTGGGGATATTTTGAAAAGTGAGATTATAAAAACCCGTCTAGCACAACACCAATGAAGAAGAAAAATAATAGCTCTCAAAAGAAACCATAATTGCTGCATAAAGAAAGAACTCTCTTATGAATTGAAAGACAAAAAGGACAAGTATAAAAAGTGGAAAGAGTAGCACGTAACTAAAGCAGAATATCAGCAAATATCCCAAGCCTGCAAAGATAAAGTGAAGAAAGCTAATGAACAAAGGCTTGCGACAAAAATAAAAAATAATAAGAAAAACTTCTTCCAACATGTTAAAAACAAGAAAAAAAATCAAGGAAACAATTGGTCCATTGCTGGGAGAAAGTGGCAAGAAAAGGGGCGTTGGACTTACCTGATACGCTCCTTCTCGTCGTGTAGAGAGATAATCCATAGATAAATGGGTTATG
>JAEANM010028679.1:0-10322 GCA_017656035.1 Myanophis thanlyinensis
AATAAAATAAAATATATGTAAAAAAAAAAAGGAAGATGTTTCCCACTACAGTGCTCTGGGGTGTTTCTTTATCTTCCCAGCTTAGCCTACAGCTGAGGAATATCCTAAATATGGGAAAAGGTCCAAACCTATACAATTTCTAACCCCAAACAAGAGCAGATAGGAGCATATTTGATTGGGTTAATAATGACTGGTTTTCTTGCAGGAAGAATATGAACACTGTACTAGTCCATTGCAGGGAGCTGAAATGTATAATAGAGTTCTCTCAACAACTTCCCCTCAATAGTAAGCTATTGAGGGAAGTTGTTGAGAAAACTCTATTACACATTTCAGCTTCCTGAACAGAACTCCCTGCACAGAACAACTCTTCCTGCTAAAAAAACCAGGAATTATTAACCCAATCAGATATTCACCTGCATGCCCAGTTCTCTACATGAAAATGGGTGGGTGAGTATCTCTGTGTAAAAACAACTCTGTATATTTTTAAACATGTTTTCTTTCCTTAATTCAGATTAAGAATTGAGGGAATAAATCTGCATTATGGTTTTTGCTATAATCCTGAAGTAATCACTGGTACGCAAGGTGACACAAACTCTGTCCACCCATCAGTTCCAAAATATGAAGTTAATTTCCTTGTTCCCAATTGACAATCAATCCCAAATTGTTTATGCTGATGGAGTAATTAGAAGAATAACCCTTAGAATAAACACCACGTTGCTTTTGCCATCCTTGCTTCTTCCTTCCCAGATGGATCCAACACCTGGGGATTCATCAGTGTTTTATTATAGTATACACTGTATTAAGACCAAGGAAGGGACTATGCAGATTGCACTTAATTATGTCAAATAGCATTATCTATAAATGCACAATACATAATGCACAATACACAGCACAAAAACTATTCATGTCATGTTGTATCATATATATATGGAAAAATACTGCACTATATAACCTTCATAGTGTACAGCATTTTTGATGCTAATTATCACACATTTGAAAGTACTTGAAGTCATCAATTACTGAATATACTTTTGTGGTGGATAAATGGTTCTCTTATTCATTTGTATTTGTTTTATATGTGCATATCTTTTATATGCTTATATTTTTTGATGTGCTTCTCGTTGCTTTTACATTTTTATTCTGATTTCAAGTGATTTCCATATAAATAAACAATATTGCTATTCAACTTCCAGTGGCATTTTTGCCCATGCCTAGACAGGTTCAGTACAAGCATTACAAATCAAATGCTGATTATGCTAAATGCTGAAATAATACCAACTCACATGCTCTGGTCTATTAGTTCCATGCAAACAAATTCTGATGCACAGACAAAGCTTTTCCCTGCACCATGATTCCTAAATCCATTTCAGTGGAATATCAGTTTGTGTGGAACTTTGTACAACACAAGGGAACCTTCAAGCCACTCAAGCATCTTATGCAGGCTAATCCAGAATCACTGGATATCACTACACCTCATACACAGGAACAGGAGAGTCTTATTCTATGAGGGGAAAATGCTAAAGCACATGCAAAGATATTCTCTGTAATGCATAACACATAGTCAGGTCATATGCAAACAGCCTCGGTGCACTTACCTGTGAAAAATTATGTATTATAACATTTCTTTTCTGGAGATGCCAAATAACGATCCCATTTCCATAGGATAGGTAACAATGAAGAAAGGTAATTTTATAGAAATCTAGTTCAGTTCCCAAACAATTTGAACCACTTTTAGATTTCATTAAAACAAGCACATTTAAATAAAAATCTCTCCCTACACTAATTATCTTTTCATTGCAGGATAATAAATGCTGGGCAGGAACCTAAGCCACTTGGAGAGGTGTCTTCGTGCCCAATTAGCATGCTTTCTTTTCAAGAATTTCTGGTCAAGATGATGATGTAATTGACTGGGACTAGCTTTAGTACTTCCTGCAACATGTTTCTCCTGCTTAATTACTACTGGAGCTAGAAACAGTAATTGTTTTCTAATTTGGATAACTGAGCAGATTTCTTGCCAAGTGAGGCAAAGGCTATCAAGGAAAAGAAAAAGATCAGCTGTCATTATCCCCATCCAAAGAGCAATGTCTACAGCATCACTAAGGATGAAGATAATCTGTTCTCCTTGAATGGAGAGGAAACTATCATTATTTGACTTTAAGGTGCCATTAGTAATACACATATTAAACTGGATGGAGATGAAAAGAGGATTGTAAGATTATGGAAATTTATTGTAACATATACCATTTATCTTTGCACAAAGATTCTGATGTTCCTACTGACTTATTATTTCTAGGCACTTTATTATCTAAACATGTGGCAGAGTCAAATGTAATCAATCCAAGCTACATTCAATTTTGCCTTCCTCTTACAGTTTTCCAAAATAATTTTAGGAATTATTTATAATGTCAGTTAGGAGCTGATTTTTTGTTCCTCTGCTATTTGGACAATTTCATTTCTGCTCAGATGAAAGAACTTGTTTTCAACTAGTTGCTGTCAGACTGCATCATCTAAAACACCATTTAGCAATGTGAGAATGGTTGGTTGGTAAGTACGTAATTGGCCTGTAGTTGCTTGGTGCTGCCCTTTTGTTGGATCTTTCATTATCACTTCAGTTTTGCCAGATGTTAACCAATCTTCAATTACACCCACTTGCATTGTTATTAAACTGCTTGCAATGAATGGGTATCAACCAAACAGATGTTTCAACCAAAAACCACGCAGTTTATCTACATCTGGTGCTGACCAATTCTTGATAGTCCGTCCACCATTTCTGATATTACAAATTCTTCATTTCAGCTTCTTTTTCATTCTTATCTAAATCCTTTATTCAAGATGCATTTTTGTATTTCTTTGTATTTCCAAGGATTTTATGTTTCTTTTTTGTCAGATACTGACTGATTCATTGCTGTCACTCCATTGATTGGTAGAAATGTTTCTGTTTCAACTGAAATTTGAGATTATTCCTCTTGTGTAATTTAAGTTTATATCTGTTGATTTTGACTGTAGCTGTTATTATTTTTAGTATTTCCTTGTTCCTAGGTGATATTTCTCAATCCTGTAGTCTTTGGTCTTCTTGCTCTTCAACTTCTTTTATTTCATCTGTTCTAGCTTGCTTGCATCTGATTTTAGCATGCTGATTTATTGTCCAATCTGATCTGATCTGATCATTTTGGTGGTACACTGTTTCGCTTCTTTTCTTGTTTGTTGATTTTGCATCCAAGTTATCTAGTTATAACTGTAGCCATACTATACATTAGTTTGTTTCTTGCAGCGAGTTTTAATATTAAAGCATTGGCATCTTTTAAAACTTGTACTAGATGCTTCTTTGTAACAAGCTGCAATGAATACAACCTTAGTTTGTTATTTTTGCGCTGTTCTAGATGCTCAATTAGTGCAGCTGTCACCAGATGTCCATTTGGTAAACATTTAGCATGGTCCTTATTGACCCAAGAGCTGTCCATTTTGATATAACTTTCTGTAAATTATATTTCACCATATTGTTTATGGGAGAGACACACTGCTAAAACCTGTCTTGTATGGTTGAACGTCTGGAATAGCTCTCATTTTCCTCAGAGCACACAACAAAACAACTACACCAAGGGTATTGCCTTATTGGGAGACAATCATTCCTTTCATCCTTGAAAGAGTTTGAATGATTTGGAATTGATTGGGCCTTTGCTTTACTGCTATTTAATAGAAATACATAAACATTCCTTTTATTTTTACAATACATACAGAAAGCTGAGTCACTTTTCATTATGGGCTTAATGTTTAGCATTAATAAAATTTATGGTCCAATCACACCAGTCTTTTTAATTTTAATTTTTTAACATGCACACTCCACATACAAATACACACAAATACATGCATACTGAATACCTTTTCTTTACAGTTAACAATTATCAAAAATTACAAAAAAAAAAATCCCAAACCCAAGAACAACAATAAAGTAATATTTGGTAATGTTTCACTGCAGTTATGCTCTGTTTTGTTACCATGCTGAGAACTGAATGTTTCATATCTGAAAAACAGAAACATGACATTAAACCCACCCATTCTGCAAATATATTAGCATAAGAGGAGCAAATCATAACTAATGCTCCTGATGGAAAGCACTGTAGGAAATATTGTATGTTTCAATTTCCAGATAAGCATGGTCAAATGGGCTCAGCGAAAGGGTTTAGAATATCTAATCTACAGAAGTGCAGGTTAGAAAGCATTATGCTTATCCTATTTTTCTCTCAAATCTGGAAAAGGCAAATATTTTTTAAAACCTGCCATTTTCTAATGGAATTTTGCAGCCCCCACTTTTCCATTTTTTTCAAACCTATGTATACATGAGTTTACAGCAAAAATTTAAATCATGGTCAAGTGAGCACGGGACATTGCAAACAGCCATAAATGTAGCCTGGTTGCTGAACACTGAAAATGCAGTCATGTGACCACAGACAGCCATTCTGAGAGGATAGCCATCAGAAGTTTGAATCTAGATTGTAAGTAGCTTTACTAATGTTCATCATAATTTCAAACATCACTAAATGTCCAATCATAAGTTAAGGACTGTCTGTACAGTAATTTAGCCATCAAAGAAAACCATTTTACATGTTTACGCTCTACAGCAAATAAATTCTACAGAAAGTTGATATATTAACTTTTGTTCAACAGTTATTTTCCAACTTGATAAATAATCATTTTTAGGGATAAAGAAAACAAATCTGAGCTTCTTAAGCCAGTAATTGATAATCTGCCTCCAAGCCTACACTTCAATTTTAGGCATCCCTGTCTTGAGTCAAGCAATTCATATGTTTCAGAATATGTATATTGATTCATTATGTTTAATTTTTCATTTCCCCACAAGTTTAGGATTTGTACACTTGTATCCAATCTTCTGGAAAAGATACAGGGTTTCCTGCTTTAGACTAGTTATTAATAAAAATAATGATAATGAAAAGGGACAGCCTTGTTTTATACCTTTTCTTCTTATTTCACCATAGTTTAAGTCATTAATACCCAGTTTTGCATAGAACAGGGCTGTCAAAACCATGGCCTGTGGGGCAGATGTATCACGTGCTGGCCACGCCCACCCCCAATTTAGCAAAGGAGAAAAGAGTTGTGATATGTCATGTGACAACAATGTGACGTCCAAAATTTGACACCCCTGGCATAGAGTAATAGGGCCATATTATATATCTCTAATTAATAACTTTTGAAATGTGGCTATTAAACTAAATCAAAGCTATGGAGTGTGGAGTGGCAAAACCCATCACCAGCACTTTAAAACAATTGCGTCTTTTCCCTGGATCTTGCTGTGTAATCCCAGGAAAAACCTCTGTTGCTTTAAGAAGTTGCTAAAACTCCTTGCAGTGTTAGGAATCTCATGCTCCAAAACAGATTTGCCTTACAGGTCCAAAGCAGTTTACAACCCTGCTTTATACCGTTTCCCCAAAAAGATGACCCACCTTGAAAAGAACCCCTATTACATTTTTGAGCGCATGCAATGAAATTAAGCCCACCTACAAAATTAGCCCTAATTAAGACCCTGCCCACTCTGGGGTGCAGGGGGTGGGGTGAGGCACACAGGTAAAAAATAAGCTAGGGTAGGGATGGGAGGGTGGAGCTGTCCTACTTACCAGGCCTCGCACACCCTGACACCTGCCTCACCTTCTTCTGTGGCTGCTTCTTCTGCAGCCACTTGCTGCCATTCACACATGTCGCCCCAGCCTCCATTTCACCTTCAGATGCCTTCCAGAAAGCCCTCTGCAGCTGATAATAGAGCTCTGGGGTGATCCAGAGCTCTTTTCTTGGCTGCAGAGGGCTTTCCGGAAGGCATCTGAAGGAGAAATGGAGGCTGGGGCAATGCGTGCTAGTGGCGGTCAATGACCGCAGAAGAAATGGGTGAACAGCGGGCTCCTGCTCGATGGGGCTGTAGGTGCCACTGCTGTGAGATGAGTCAATAATTAGAACCTTCCAAAAAGAAGGCCTAGCCATTTTGGGGGGGGGGGGGTCAAAAGAAAATAAGACCCGGACTTTTTTTTAGAGAAGCACGGTATATACTTAAATAGTTTTTAGAAGAAGTTATTTGTTTGTGCAACAATATATAATTTTTAATGACCTGCAAATATATATTGGGATACATACTATTTTACCTACTTAGCTATTAATTTTGTATAAATTGTAGTCTGTATTTAATAATAACATTGAGCTATAAGATTGAGGATGTTTTCTGGACTTAAGAAACACAATCATTTCAATTTTCATCCATGCTTTGGGAATTCAAAAACCAAAATGGTTTTTGAATTCCCTAAAGCTAAAACCATGTAGACTTAGGCAAAAAGTCTAGATGAGTCTTTCACTGTAATAAAAATGGATGAGTACTGTCCAAAAATAAGATAAATAAGAAACCTTCAGACTCAGATGGTTTCTCGGGGCAATTTTACCATGGCTGGCTGGGGAATTCTGGGAGTTGAAATTTGCCAATTTTGAAAAATCCTGGGCTCCAGCATAGAGAGGCCTTGGAAGCTTTTTTCAGATATACAGTAGCTTGCCAATTCATTACCAATTCTACCATTCTGGCTTCTGAGACAGAATGACCAACGAAAATCATGCTTTTCATGCCTAAAGCAGGGTTAGAACACAGACTTTCCCAATTCTAAACTAAACTTTGGATTTCTTTCCAGACCATAAGCCCACCCAACCATTTTCTCAGATTTATAATACTGGATAAAATTACACATATCGATTTCATATAGATAATTTTTAGCATCCTTAAATCCCTAATAAAAATATATACTTTTATGCAAAGTAAATATTTTTGTTTAGCCTATTTTCTATTATTCCATTCTTTGGTACTAGGCAGTAGTGAAATTCAGCCAGATCGCACCACATTGCCCGAACCGGTAGTAGAAATTTGAAATTGGTCCCACGCACCTACCCCTGCCCTTATCCTTCCTTATAGG
This sequence comes from Myanophis thanlyinensis, assembly GCA_017656035.1. NCBI lineage: Eukaryota > Metazoa > Chordata > Lepidosauria > Squamata > Homalopsidae > Myanophis > Myanophis thanlyinensis. The sequence goes on from JAEANM010028679.1 coordinate 6,957, forward strand.
AGCTTCGTTTTTTTTCTTATTTATCTGAATCAGCTGTTTGGAGTGTCTACGGAGCTTTCCTGATGATCCCTGCTGCTTCTGGTGCCTCTAAAAGCACTTTAAAGAGCTGCGCTGCAGCGCATCTCGTGCACATGCGCGTGCACCAAACCAGTAGCAAAACTAGTCGGATTTCACTTGGTACTAGGACTTAAAACATGTAATGTATACTATCATACTTTTTTTAAGGATAAAATGAGTTTGTTGAAGGATGCTTTTATTGTTTATATAATATGTTTATAACTACTGCTTTAGTTTAAGTCTTTTCCAAACACTCAGGATATTATAAAATTTCCCCAGGAAAATTAAGCTTTGACATCCAAAATTTTAAAATAAATAAACATATCATAAATATTTCAGACAGCATTACATAAAATTAATGCCCTTATTTAATAATAATTTAATCACACAGAAATCATTCTGCTGTAGTAGACCAATATCCTATCTAATTTTAATTTTAAAAAAGAAATATTATTTATTTGCCTAGAAGAACACTAAAAAGATGGCAGTACAACATACATACATATACACTATCACATGATTTCTTTTCAAGATCTAGAACTTTATGTAGAATCCAGAAAAGGGAAATGAAACAGTCAAATGGATTGAAGGGTTAGAAATAAGAAATAAGAAAAAGCAAATATAGCAGTTTACACCAATACCATGCACTATCCTTCTTCAAGGAAAGGCCAGTTTAAGTCCATACATGTTAATTAGAGATTAGAGATTTTATGCAAACTAAGATCTCTAATCTTGAAACTACTTTGCTAGCCAATATAAACATACTGTTAACTGTTTTCCATCAAACAGAAGATATATGGAGTATTTTCATACAACTCAAGATCAATATTCAGAGACCTGGGTAACATATAATTGAGTCCTCTTCTAAGCTGTAATAAAGAGAAGATTTGCTTAAATGCCAGTAACTGTTTGTTCCATAATATGGGCTCTGGAATCACTGGTGAGAATTACAGTAACTACAGTTCTTTTAACTGCAAATACTGTACATTTAAACATTAAATGCTGCATTTAAATGGATCATTTGGGTGTCAGTGTGAACCTTGCATCAATCAATCAGACCAATGTTTGGGTGGTGCAGAGCCAGTGATAAAGACATCCCTTACACCTAAATGCTTATAATCTCCTCATTTGTTGTACAGTATACAGTATTGTAAAACAACAGCTATAGTAATAGATTATGGTTTAAATCAAGAAATTCCATAGGCAGATTTAGTATTAGGGAAGACTGGTAATTATCAGAAGAGCAATCTGACAAGCTGAGATACTAGAGAAAATAGTAAAAAATTAAAAGTATTGATTTTGTTGCAAGAAAAATCCATCTAGTTCAGTTCCAAGATGGGAGAAAGATGCTGGAAACAACATAGAACCTGGAGACTGATTGGAAAGAAGGTCCATTTATTGATGAAGCAAAAATAAATTGATTATGATAAATCCTAAATGCCTATGCTAAACCAATATCCTTGCTTCCATCCAATTTTTCCATATTATTATTTTTTCCACAATTTTTAATGTTGGATTTCCAACATTTCCAACACTGAATATAAATTATTAATGTATACTGTGTTAACATAAATGTAGTCTATCAGATGCAACATATTTGCAATATTCATAGCTAAAATATTGGTTAACAACATTATTTGGACCAGTAGCATTTCCAGTTTCTGAACACCTGAGGTTAATCAAAAATACAAATTATAAAATACAAAGAAAAAAATAAAAGTAAGAAATTAAGGGAAGGAAAAGGAGGGGGTGTAGGAAAGAAAAGGAAAGAAGAGGGAAAAAAGGGGGAAGAAGGAAAGAAAAGGGGAAAAGGAAAGAAAAAGTCATTGACTTCCACTCTTCTTAGCACAGTACAAAATAAAAACATTCCAAACTCAACTTTTTGCTTTTATGCATTAATATATAACTAGCCATTTCTATAATGACAATCTTTCTAATTAACCAAACCAAAGTCAAAGTTTTGTTTTTTTCATCACCAGCACCAAATCCAGAAGTGATATCCAAATGAGAATATATTTTCTTCTTTGAATAAAATAATCAATTTAACCATTCATGCTTTATCTTTCTTTTTATAGAAATAGTATGTATTTCTATTTGCACCTAATAATCTTTGTGAACTGTCACCATTTTTATTAATAAGATTCATTATATTCTTTCACATTCTTTGACTTTACTGAAGAACCCATTTTTCTCTTTTTTTTAAAGTGCTAAACTTTTTTAAACACTTTAGTAAAGTCAGAACTTTCTAATGCATCTTATTCTTTGACTTTTTACAATACAAGCTTTAAACTTCAGTATTACATTTAGATGTCTCCCTCCAAACTACCCTTATAGAATAATAATTTATTTTTCTTTTATAAACAGCTAGAGAATTTTTCTTTAAATTGGTATAATTATTTTCTTTAATTTTCAATCCTCAACCTTGTTAATATCCTTAAAAAAAATGTCCCAAATTTGTCTGTTTTCTTGATGCTCTTCTTTCAGTTGTGTTGAGAGATTTATATTTAAACCATAATAGTGAAGGTTAATATCAGGTTCTTCCAAAACTTCAATGAACTCCTCTGCATTTTCAGCTACTTATGAAGCTGGTAACATTCTCCACATGTTTGTGTCTCAAAAGTAATTTGAGGGGATTTTTTTAAATTATCCTTGGAGCACACTGGTCAACAAATTGGCAGATTTTATTTAGAGACCTTTCAAATATATCTCTAATACATTGCTCCACCATCTTGGCTTCCTCTTTCAATCAGGATCAGAAAATTTTAGCCACCACAGCAAAGAAGGTCAAGTTAGAAGTTACTATTACTATGGCTGGCTTTCCCTTTCCCAAAGGCGGTTGCAGCGATGGTCAGAAATGGCCACCTCAAAGAAGAACCCGACCGGATAAGATTGTGCAGGAGGCAGTTGGTAAGGAGAAAGCTTGATTGACTGGATTAATGGGGAAAATGTCTATGCAAATACCCTGGAACTTGAACTTTAAAGATTAACAATATCTCCAAAGAAACTTTTATAAGCAGCAAAGGAGAAGGGAAGGGGAAATTCTTCTCTCCCATATTTATAACATCAACTGATTTTGAATATTAAGAAGAAGTGATTTAATCAAGAAATTATTACTATCCCTTTTGACACGAATAGGCAATTCGCGGAAATAAAATGTCAAAGGGACAATTAAAGATTCTTGAATATTTCAACTTTTTTAAAAAAAAGAAGGAAAGCAGATGGGAGGGGGAAAGGGCCTTTTCTGTGGCAGCACCCACCCTATGGAATGAACTTCCCCCGGAGATTCGTATTATTGCAGACCTCCGGGGT
>JAEANM010028680.1:0-10321 GCA_017656035.1 Myanophis thanlyinensis
CTATCTCATATATTAGTTTCACCTTTTAAGTTGCATTTACTGAAATAAATAAACTTTTGCACAATATTCTAATTTTCCGAGTTTCACCTGTACAGTATATGATAGTAGAAATCTTGCATGTTTAACAGCTGGCTGTCAGGAACTAGCATTAAGGTCATTTCTGGGGTGAAATGTGATTTGCTGCCTTTAATGTTATGGAGAAGTACTTTAAGATTGCAAGATAATTTGAAGATAACATGCAAGTTAATAAGATGATCGGGTGTGAACTTCCTCAACACTTTGTAGAGTATTACTCCATCTACCTCTTGCTTAAACAATTTTATTATCAAGAGGTAACAAACAGCGTGTAATATGGCAAGACAGAGATAACTGTGATGATTCAAACAGCTGGTATAGAAATCATATCGCAGGCTTTTTTTTCTCTAATTTGACAAATTTACTGAGCCAAGTTCTGCCCATTGCCAGATCTACTTAAATTCTGAGGAACAGTGTGCTTTGAGAAACCAAGGAGTTGTAAATACTGTAGCTGATGAAGCAAAAACCAGTAGATCAGACATCCGTATATCAAACATATACCAGGTGGCTTTGAAGGCTATTAAGGAAAAAGCCACAAAAACATTCAGTTTGCAAGATGGAAAACATTTAGTCTCAAGTTTGAATGCAGACCTTTGTAAAAGCTCTTGACCTCTGAGTAACACTGTAGGCAAATCACCTTTGTATATATAGCTTTATTCTTGACTGCAATAAAGAAGCATATCTAGCTGTAGATTCAACTTTAGTTTCCTTTGTTTGCAATGGTATACAGTCAATACCCAATGAAAATGCAAGGGCTAGTTAAGTTTTCAGTGCCATTGTAACTTTGAATGGTCATTAAAAGGGCAGTCAAGGACTACCTGTACTATATTTTCTTTCATAGTACTTAAAAACATTGAATTTAAACAAATTAAAAAGCAGAAACAAGAGCTATTACTCTATTTTGGGGCAAAGACACACCTAGATTTAGAAGAGTAAAAGAACAAAAAAAGTGTTTTGCCTCCTGTTTTTGGCTCATTTGTGAGGCTTTTGGGACCTGTTTTTGAGGGTTTGGGGGCCTGTTTTTGAGGGTTTTTCAGCCCATTTTTTAGGGTTTTCTTGGCCCATTTTTTTCTGGAAAAATGGGCCAAAAATAAGCCCCCAAAACAGGCCAAAAAAGCCCCAAAAATGGACTCCAAAAAGCCTCGAAAATGAGCTACTGCCTCTGCCAGCAGAAACTGAGCTCGGGAAGACTGTTTGTGGCCCTCCCAAACTCCATTTTCACTGACAAAGGGTTACAGGAGCTATTGCAGCCAGAAATTGAGCTTGCAAGGGTCACAGGTGGCACTCCCAACTCCATTTTTGCTGAGTTGCAAGAGTTGCAGGAGGCTGTCGCAGTCAAAAACAAATGAGGGCTGTAGTCGGTACTCCCAACCTCTGTTTTTGCTGGAAGAGGGTTGCAGGAGACCATTGCAGCTGAAATAAAGCTTGGGAGTCCCGTTTTTGCTGGCAGAGTTCTTGGGCTACCACAGGAGTCCCTGACACAAATGACATCGAGCTGGCCATACCCACCCTGGCCACACCCATCCCAGCCCTCCAAGATCAAACATAAGTGATGTGGCCTTCAATGAAACTGAGTTTGACACCCCTGCTCTAAAAGGATGTAAATTACCAGCTGTCTGCAAGAAATATAAATCCTTCCATTTCCCACTATCCTGTCAGAGCTGAAGAAGCTTCTTGGATGAGAAGCAAAATGTATTTTTAAAAAAATAGTTCAGTAGCCTCCTGAAAAAGCACCTTTGGGACTTTGTTTTTATGCTAAACTGATTTCCTCTCCATTGCTCCTTCTTCTCCTCCTCCGCTAGCTGTGTCTAATGAGAGATGGAACATGAACCTACAGTTTATTTGTTTATGCTCTCCAAACTTCTGTGGCTTGGAAAAACTTAAAAGTCAGTTCAAACACTCAGCATAATGGACTAAAATATAGACTATGGAAAATTTTGTAACTATATAAAAATGAGCAGGAGGGATCACAAGGATAACAACATGATTTTTTCCATCTACGTCGAAAATAGCAATGCCCCTGGAGACCCAACTAAATTGAAACAATCCTTTTAAGCAATGCCCCTTCTCTAAACTGCCTTTTTTACTCATTCTAAAATAAAAGATTTAACGATTGTATTCTGTTTTTTTAATCACCTTTCATCTCAGTTCCAATACTAACCTTTAGAATCTGTCCAAAGTATGTATGTGTTTGCTAAAACTTTGTTTCTGAGTATGTGTATAACATCTAGAACTTCCAGGAATTATTCCAGGACATAATTTCTTGACAGTCTTCTTGGGAATGTGTAAGAATCAGTCACTGCTCAATTAATATCTTATTACAAATTTATTGGAAAATAGAGACAGGTTTTTAGCTACTTGGGACAGTAGTTGTCAGTTTTAATTTAGGCATCTTGGCTTGGCTAAAGGACAGTTCCTTGAAATGCTAAGGAGAAAAATCTCAGCCATTGTTGTTTAGGGAAGAGGTTTCTTTCCCCCACATAATTTAACATCTGTGTCAAACTGTTATGGAAATGATTTGTGGGTTTGTATCCCTAATATACCAATGACATCAAATTCATTTAAATTTCAGCAGTGGACATTACCATAATTCGTAACTGTTATCTAGTTACTATAATGGATTATATGTTAGCTAGCATAATAAAAACTCTAGAATGTATAAAAAAATAGCCTAGAAGGAAGAAGAGCAGCTACCAAAGCAACAGACAAAGAGAGTTTGAACCTATTCCAAGAAACAAGTTCAAGTAAAAAACTCAAAACAAGGTTCTCTCTAGTTCACACTAAGATAAAGTAAGGGAGGGAGAGAGAAACCACATTCAGACTTGCAGGATTGTATTATAGCTGTTAAAATAGAAGTCCTGTTCTACATGGCATTGGCTACTTTATAGAGCAGACTTGGATACATATATGGTATCGATAATCCTTGAATTACGGTCGTAATTGGGATTGGAACTTCCTTTGCCAAGCAATGTGATGATTACAACCTTTTTTGCTCTGGTTATTAAGTGAATCTGGCTTCTCCCATTGATTTTGCTTTCAGAAGTCCTTTGGGAAGGTTATAAATGACTAGACATGGCAGCCATTATAAATACTTGCTGGTTGTCAAGCACCTGAATTTTGATCATGTGACCACAAGGACACTGCAGAGGTAGTAAATGCAAAGTCAGTTTTTTCAAGCTGTTACTACTTTGAGCAGTCCCTAAACAAATGGCCATAATTTGAGGACACTGGAGTCTGTGTCACTAGAACACTAGAAGTGCTTACAGTACAATCAATATAACTACTTCTAGAATTAAGTTTCTGAAGCTAGTTTTACTGATATGCTCATTGCAGTAGATATTAACACATTGTGTGTGATAGTATGCTCTTTGTAAGGAAGTTTCTGGACAACATTTGACAACTACATTTCATTGAAGAGATTCAGGATTTTTTGTCTGCCATGATAACTGTACTAGCACAAAAAGTTTTCTTATTCATACTTGCACAGACCCATATTAGATTTAGTGTTTTGTGCTTCTGGAGCTGGTAAATGAAGATAAAGGAACTAGTGGGGAAATCACTCTCTGGTTAGCTTTAACTGATGACCACTATAAATTTCTGCAAGCTTGGAGAACTAGTTAAATATATTTAATTCAGTATTTATTAAATTATAGTCCTAGGACTGTGAGTCCAATGCCCTCTCGGGTCCACAAAATCAAAATTATTTATCATGCTATGTTAGAAAAATAATATATTAAAATGCCATCAAACAATCATGAAAAGAAGTAATTAGGAAATATGTTAATTCTCATAGTGGGTTGATATAGAATCCAGGACTGGGTCTTCCTCCCACTCATGCTGATTGGCTGAGTCTGTAATTAAGCTGTGACCTCACACTGTGCCTCTGCACTGGTCCCCAGCTTTTCATTCAACCACGCTAGTGAACGGTTGGGAATCCTTCTCCTGAGAGCATGCTAGCCATTATAGATTCACAAAAATTTGATTTATTTAAATATTGTTGATTGTGTAGACTGGGGGCTGGGAAGCCATTCTACTATACAGCAACCCATTTCATTTCGGATCTGCTGTTAGCAAAATTGCCAATTGAAGGTAATTGATAGCCTTTTCCCTTCATGCCCTGAGGGCCCTCAGCGGCAGGGCGAAGACAGGAAGCTTCAGAGAGGCTTGGCGAGGCTGCACCATAGCTTTAATTGCTTTCGGCAGTTCTGTGGAGCGAAGAAGCTTCCCTTTAACAACAGGCCGATCCGTCGACCCGGGAAGCCGACAATCGCTGGGATTCGCTCGGCGCGGCTGCTTTGGGCACCTGTACAGCTTCCAGGAGCTCGAGAAGCTGAGGAAATGCTCCATTGTCCCTATCTTGGCCGAATCAAGAGAGGCCTGGAGGAGCTTGGCACGGCCGCGCCAGGCATTTGCCCAGCTTCTGCAACACATTGGACAATGGTTTTGGCGCCAAGGCGACTGTGGTACCAAAGATAAGGTAGTGGGGGCCGTACGGAGGTGCACAGGCCCTGCGGAGTTGGGGGCCCATCTAGAGACATTCAGCCCTATTAGGGCTGTATTAGAGATATTTCCCCTTCTGTTGGTACAACAAAATTAATTAATTGCAGTGTTGTGGCATAGATGGGTTGGGAAGCCAGATGCCATTTTGCAGGAGCTGGCAGTTACAGGCCTGCCCACCATTTTGAAAGACCTGTTGGAGAGTGTTAGGCCATGATCCATTTTGGAAGGCCTTCTGCAGGCCCAGCCACCATTAAAAGAAGACTTGCCTGTTACAATCTGAAGGTCTCAGCCGCTATTTTGGAGTATTTGGAGGTGTATTTGAAGTGCTGGGATACAAATTTTGTCGCTGGCAACTTACTCCTCTTTACCTGCAGCAGCCTAATCCCAGGTCATAACCTGCATTCTGGAGAGAGTGATTCACTGATCTGCTCCAGGGCTGTCCTGGCTGTAACCCCGTTGGGGGTGACCCCAGTGGTATTACAAGTGCTGAATATCTGGCTGTACCTCCATTTGGAGGGTTCCCAGCAGAATCACTTTGGTTAGGCTTAACCCTCTAAGACACGGGGCGGATCCTACCTTGGTCACTAATCTCTCTTTTAATTATCTGTGATCTGTTCAGACACATTATAGAGAGCATGGATGTTAATATGGACTCAGTGGTGATTCCTCTGCCCATCCCCAGGGCAGAAAGGCCATGTCTAAGAGAAAGCACTTGTCAACACGTGAGGCAGACCCCACTTTTAAGACCAAAGCCCTTCGCATTGCTCAATCCTCAAAGGCGGAGGAAAGGGACGCTGCCAGACGGCAGAGAACTATAGAGAAACAGATGGCCAAAACAGTGAGAGACCGATCCAGGTCGGAAGTTCTTCAAGTACCAGCGATGTTGTCGAACCCGCCTCAGAATGCAGATCCTCATCAGGATAGCCCTCAACCCCAGGAACTCTCACCTGAAATTCTAGTTGAAAGAGCCGACTTACCTGCCATAATTTTGCCTTTGGCACAATCAGGGAACAAATTGTTACAGGAACCTCTGCTTTTGCAAATCAGTCTCCTCATCCACGAAGCCTTAGCCCATCGCCCTGCAGATCCCATGAACCAGAGGAGAATCGAACAAGACCACCCCAGTGAACTTACCGATCATAATCACCCTCAGGTCTATTCTCAGGAATGGCAAGGGGATTCCTCTCCCTCAGTTTCTGAGCGGAGTTTGGACCCATACTTGGAGGAGGATGATATGATTATCTCCACCGATGAAGAGGATCAACAAGAAACCACCACATCCATGGGACTATTTCGCCCATATTATTTCAAACTCTGCTAAACAGAGCCAAAGCAACCACACAATTAGGAAATTCGGCTAATGCAGACAAACCATCCAACTTAGCACCCCAGGATGAGAAACAGCTATTCTTTGCAGAGCAAACTGCTAAAGGAGAGCAAATTCCCACACCTCAACTTTTTAAAGATATTGTCCACAGGCAGTAGCAATTTCCTGCTAACACACCTGCGCCTCATACCAATGAAAAGAGGTTTTGCAATCTGGCAGAAGAATTCGACAAATCCCTACACCCCCCCCCCCCCATCAGTAGGTGATCCCATGGCTGCTCTCTCCTTCCCCAATGCGGTACTAACAAATGTGGAGGACTCTTCGCGGAGAGAAGGTAAAAAATCAGAATAGGCATTGTGCAAGAGCCACCAGGCGGCAGCGTGGGCGATTAGGGCTTCTTGAGCGTCCTTCACTAGAGTCTCTCTCTTTTGGATGCAACAATCCAGGCCCATATTCCACCAACTGATGTTCAGGCTTTCCAAGATGTAAATAAAATCATTACAGGGGCAGAGTTTACAGCAGACACTACGCTAAATGCAACAAAGTTTGCAGCACGATCTGTCGGGTCAACTGTCACAACCCGCAGACTGCTCTGGTTCCACTACTGGCAGGTGGAGGTTAAGCACAAGGTTAGACTTTCGGCTGCCCCTTTCAAAGGGGATAAATTATTCGGAGAGACCTTGGATCAGGTCTTGGTGACCACCAAGGATGGGAAGAAAAGGCTTTCTTCTGGCACGCGCGGGACAGAATGCTGTCCTCCGGCTTATTTTCGACACCCAACCTTCAGAGGATCTGAGACTCCATCTACTTCTTACCAGAGGTCTTATCCACAGGGTCAAGATCGTCAATCCTTTTGAAACTTCAGGGGTAGACAGTCATATCATGCCAACAGGCCCTTTCGAGGACTCCCCAATCGTTCCTTCAGATGTGGTAAATGACGTTCCATCCTTCCCTCCCATTGGTGGCCGTCTGACCATATTCGTCAACCAATGGGAGGATACCACGTCGGACGGTTGGGTTCGCAACATTCGCAACGGACTACCTCTGGAGTTCTTCTCCATACCTCCCACACAATTTCTGCACTTCCCAAGGGCGAAGGACAGCACAAGAAGGGCTTTTATGGATATGGCAATAGACCACTTATTTGCCATCCAGGCCATAGAACTGGTACCAGAGGCTCTGCGAGGACAGGGATTCTACTCTACCCTCTTTGTGATACCAAAACCATAGGGAGGATGGAGAGCCATCTTAAATCTGAAGCGGCTCAACAAACATCTAGTGTACCGCTGCTTCAAAATGCATACTATCCACAGCATTCTGGCGTCCATTAAACAAGGGGACTTTCTCACATCGATCGACCTCACATTGGCATATCTACATGTCCCCATCCGTCCCTCACATTGCAAATACCTGAGATTTTACTATCACGGTCTTGTTTGCGCATTCCTCAGACCATGGACTTTCTCACTCGGGAAAATGCATCATCCAGATCCTCAATGGTTACAGCTAACCACCTGGCAGTTGAGCATGAGGCTCTTTGTAGAGACCACCTTTCCTCCAATGTAATAGTCACTATTCAAGCAGCCAGAAGAGCATTCACAAATCAAATCTACCAGGCAACCTGGAGGGCGTTCTGCGAATGGTGCTCCAATGAAGTTGTGGACCCCACCTCAGCTCTGGTGGCTTGTATCCTTGACTTTCTACAGTCAGGACTTGATAAAGGATTGGCACCTAACACTCTCAGGTGCCAGGTGGCAGCGTTGTCTTCGGTTGTGTCAGGAGGTGCTTCAGAGTTCTTATCGCAACACCCCTTTGTGCGATGTTTTCTGAGGGGAGCTGCCTACTTGAGAACACCTACGGTGCATAGGTACCCAATGTGGGACCTGTCAAGGATGCTTCAGTCCCTTACCAAACCATCGTATGAACCTCTACGATCTGTGCCTTTAAGGTTCCCCACAATTAAGGTCGCATTCCTGGTGGCGATGACATCGGCCAGAAGAGTCTCGGAATTGGCGGCCCTTTCCACTCATCCAGATTTATGCATTTTCCACCTGAACACTGCCGTTCTTCAGCTGGACCCTACTTTTATCCCCAAGATCAACTTCTGGTTTCATAGAGCACAGGAGTTGATCTTGACAGATTTCTGTCCTAATCCAACACACCCACTAGAAAGGCATTGGCACACATTGGACGTAAGGAGGGCTCTCCAGATTTACATCAAGAGGACCTCATCATTTTGAAGATCTGAAGCTCTGTTTCTCTCCTTCCAATCTCAAAATATGGGCAACAAGATTTCCCCTTCTACGATAGCCAGATGGCTACGATCATGCATTGCTAGTGCATACCATCTGTCAGGACTGACAACTCCTCGTCGTCTAACAGCACATTCTACATGGAGCATGGCCACAATGGCATGGGCAACGCAAGCATCAATAGAGGAAATTTGCCGAGTGGCCACTTGGTCTTCTCCATCAGCCTTCGTCAGGCGTTATAAGATCGATGTTTTTGCCTTGGCTGAGACTTCATTCAGACAAAGAGTTCTGCAAAGGCTGCATTCCCCACAGGGGACCCAGGATCAGGCAGGTGCCCACCTATAGGGACATTGAGCTTTGGTATGTCCCAATTCTGGATTCTATATCAACCCACTATGGAGGAGTGTTGGACTCTTTCTTGTAGGGCTGATATAGAATCCAGTCCCACCCTTAATCTGGCTGACCTAGGAGTAGATACTCATATATGCAGGCAAAGGATACTGTCTGTAGCAAAAGCTGGGGACTGGTGCAGAGGCACAGTGTGAGGTCACAGCTTAATTACAGACTTAGCCAATCAGCATGAGCGGGAGGAAGACCCAATCCTGGATTCTATATCAACCCTACGATCAACACGACCATGTAGCATTGAAGTCCAAACACAAAGAAAGTGGGGGGGGGACAGGAAACAAACACAAAGCCCCAAACTCCAGCAAGCTGTCCTTCCTCTGGCCCAGTGCCACTTTGCTTTGGTTTGGCTGCAGGAAGCTTTACTGGAGGGGCTGTGCCAAGAGCGATTGCACGTGGTTTGCAAAATCATCACAGGGAAGTGACCCCGAGAGTCCGACAGTGGCTGCCTGGACATACTCTCTTTTTGCAGGCCAAAGCGAGCTGAAGTCCCCCACCAGCAGCCGCTTGTTCAGGGCTGTCAACAGCAAGGCGGCTGCTTGCTGTCTCTCACAAAAGCAGCAAAGTCATAAATTGGTGAGTTTCCCTTGCGACTGACTGCCTTGGGAAAGCTGTTCCATGCAATGGCTGCACAGACCCGCGCTGCAGGAGCATTTCCGTCATTTGTCTCCACATGTGTGTCTCTGTGTGTGCAACCGCGCGTCCTGTATGTATGGCTGGGTGCTTGTTTGCCTCCGTGTGTATGCATATATGTATAGGTAGGTGGGTGAGTGCACCTGAGTCACTTCTCCCCCTCCCCCTTCCTCCTTTTCCTTTTCTATAGCCATCTCTAAAGTTAAGCATCCAGGTGCAAGCAGCGCAGTCACCACGGATGACCAGCCTGGTGGAGAAAGCTGTGAGTGGCAGAGGCAATGGTGGTGATAGGTGGGTGGCAGGAGGGAGGGGGACGGTCGCAACCTCACCCCCTCCAGCTGACACACCCTTTCCCCTGCAGAGCTGCTACATAACTCCTGACAGCTCTTCTTCACATCGCTGCCCACTGCCGTCCCAGCACATACTTCTGCTGGCGGATGGCAGGGTGCTTTTCTCCATAGTGCTGAGGAATAGAATTCAAGTATGGGCATGTTTCTGTCAGATGATCTAAGACTGAGCCAATCAGAAAGTCCTTCCTCTGTGCTGGTATCCCCAGTCATTTGTCTCAGTCAGAAGTCATCAGACATGAGTTTTTGAGTGCCTGGTGACTCCCATACTTTGCTTGTATCCCAGTGCTTGTATTGAGATTACATCCCAGCAATTGAGATTATTGAGATTATAATTGAGATTACATCCCAGCAAGATGGCTCTGCGTGCCACTTGTGGCACCCGTGCCATAGGTTCACCATCACGGGCATAGGGGCCTGAGCTTGTGCTCACACCATATGATCAAACAAAAGGGATATGGGTTCCTTTGATTAAACAATGCCATCTATTGGAATGTAGAGAATGTTCCTCTGGCACAGTGCCTGCCTTTAGAAAATCATCTTCGCAGAGATTTGTATAGCTGTCATCCACATGATCTTAAAGGAGTCTCAGAAACCCTGGGTGTTCCTCTGGTCTATGATCATTGCTGAGCTTCTATAAAGTTTTTTTTATAAAGTTTTTTTTCCCTAGCTGCGCATAAGGTTGTTTTTTCCTTATTTCTGGATGTCAGATTCAGATTCAGATTTTATTTGTCACATACATGATCATACATGGTACAATATGCAGTGAAATGCTTTGTATA
>JAEANM010028682.1:0-10321 GCA_017656035.1 Myanophis thanlyinensis
ACAAGTACTGTACCTGCCCGAGCTGATGGCCTTTTGTATCTTGGAACATAATTTGTAAGTAGAGACTATTTTTTTTTGAAAAAAAAATTGTAAGTTGAAATTTTTGTAACTAGAGGTATTTGTAAGTAGAGGTACCACTGTACTACATGGTGTGTTGCATCTCTCTGGTTACACATGGTGGTGGTGCTCACAGAAGTTGCAAAGTCCCAGTGCCACCTCCCTTGTGATTTGAGAGCCCCCTCTTCCTGTGACAATACAGACTCCATTACACCATTGGATCAGATACTTCAGGTGATCGAATGGGATGGGGAAGAATCACCAGGAAAGCAAGAATGGAAAATCCTCATCATTCCTTCTGATTGAGATACAATAGAGTTAAATCTATTCTTCAATCATTTCTCAAAACGTGACCTCCTTCCTCAGTCCCATCTCAGTTGGGCTGAGGCTCAAAGTTACCCTACTGGTTTCCAGGCCTAAGGCAGGACTGGAACTCACAGTTTCCTGGTTTCTAGCCTGAACCATTAGATCAAACTGGCTCTCAAAACATCTGCATAAGAATTAAAAGCATTTAATAACCACCTTCATTGATGAGGGCAGCTTATCCCTCTGGGTTGTCTTCTTCCGTATGTTTATGCTACATTGCTCCAAGCATCACACAAGGAAAGTCAAACAATTCTAACTCTTGGATCATCAGCTCTTTTAGAAATCAGCTGATGTCAGCTTATCCTTTTCAAAAAAAATTTAGGATGCTGGATATCCTAATAATCCAGTCCTTTAACAATGAATTTTCTGCTCTCTTTTTTTGGTTTATTTGTTTTATTTGGCATTTTTGCAAGTCTATCTATGTAAGTCTCCAATTTTAGCCGTAAGGAAACAACAGGAATATCTTGACAGTCCTTTTGCTGGAACTACATGATAAAAATGCTTAAATCACAACCACCACAAAAACACACACACACACATCAATTAAATTGAGGGTGGACAAATTGCTGCTGTAGAGGCATCTGTAAGTTATGAACTTTTTTTTAACCCTCCTGAACACAGTTTCTAGGAACAGTTTAGTTTCTTGCCATTCTAAAATGGGAAACCCACACCCCAAAAGCAGCATCCATTTATGAATAGGCTCATCAGATAAAACCACCTGCACAACAAAGGAAGAAATCTTGGTTCTGCCCTGCTCAATTTGCCTTTATTGTCATCAAGAAAGATCAAGCATGGCTTCCAACCTCTAAGAAGAAGATTTCCCCCTTTATTTCAGTTAATAAATTACTAGCCTGTTGTTCATGGAAATCTATTCCATAAAACAAACAAATGCTCAGTTATCAGATACTGAGTCTTATTCCATGAGCTGGTAGATGAACGGTGGAATAAAAATGCTTTATGCAAGCAAACTGGTTGAAACACGCAAGGAAAAAAAAGAGATCAGGAATACAAGGGGATAAAGCAGGAATGAGCAGATAAGGGAAGGTACACAGATGTACTGTGTTTGTCATAAATAATATGATATGGACTGGACCTAGAAATGGTCAAAGCCAGGTCACTGTTGCATAATGCCTGAGGGTTCCTTAAGTCAACAGAATGCAATCAATAAGTAATTTGATCAGCAGCAAATTCTAGGTATAAGACTTCTAAGTTAAACAGATTTAAATAATCATCTACATAAATAAGGAGAGATAGAATCTGCATTTGTCAAGCTTTTCTTTTGTGTCTCTTGAATATTCATTTCTATCATCAAAAGACCGCAGGGCTAGAAACTTACAACCTGAGAATCAATGGTTTAGATTACTTTCCTAGTTTTGAACTTTGAATTCAGGAGATGAATATTTGTCAGCGTATTAGGAGGGTTTGGTGAAGTTGATCTTATTGTTGTGTCTAAATTAAATTTGTTAAAACGTATCTTTCACTGTGTCTAAATTAGAAGGAGAGAGGAAGGAAAGAAGGAAGGAAGGAAGGAAGGTTATACTGCTTCATTTTCATCTAGGTTTATTCAGGTCTTATGCTCAACATAGTCTCCTGGTATGATTTGACTGCTTATTTTTACCCCATGACTATCATTGAGTTTTGTATCTTGTGATTCCTAATGAATGTACAGTTTCCTTTGTTGTACACTGAGATCATATGCACCGAAGACAAATTCCTTGTGTGTCCAATCACACTTGGCCAATAAAGAATTCTATTCTATTTTATTCTATTCATGGTCCTATGAAGATTAGACAAAAGCTTAAATTAGTCCAGAAAAGTGACTCCATTTTTGGAGGGGACTCCTCAAGAAGAACATATTGTACTTCTATTCAAAATTCTGCTCTGGCTTCCTGTTAGCTTCCAAGAGCAATTCACAGTGGCATATTTGACCTTTAATGCCCTGCATGGCTGTGCAATGAAGTACTTGCCAATGTGTCTTCTCTAACCAGTTTCAACCCACCCAAGTACATTGTCCTGAAAGGACCTTTTTATTGGTCCAAAGGTTCTGTAAGGTGAGAGGGATGGACATATATAAGTCCTCATTTCTGTTAGAACACAGATACTTTCGGAGACGCCTCCCTCCATAAATTCAATTGGCTGCCAATCATTGGCTTTCCTACCTAATTAATTTCTAATTAATTCCTATCTTATTTCAGAAAGTGACTTGGGGAGATGAATTGATGCCATCAGCTATTTCTGCAAAGCTACATTTATTCAGCAGATGACTTCTTTTACATTTATGGTATGGATACCATATTGTCATTTTTATGGATGCATAGGCTAGGCCAAGAGTTTTTAAAAAATCCTTGGCACAAGCAAAACAAGGAATCTGAAATGTATCAGTAATTAGTGTGCGGATATGAGACAGATAGTATTTCTGTATTGATGGTGGAAGGGAATGTGCAGCAACATATAGGCTACTCATTATCTTTGCCGTCCATTTTCCTACCCAGCTTAGACAACAGTTATGGGCACATGCTGATATCACTTGATTTAATCTTTCCTTCACCTACGATATCAAGGTTGGCTTTGAATGTGCTTTCCCTGATGTGTGCAGTGCATTCCGTACAGAGTTATTACAGTATAGTTCAAAACCAGTGAGACAAAACCATTCATCAGTGCGTTTTCAGATGATGTGTCAAGAATAGAAAAGAAGAATCCCCTGCTTTGGAAATTCCAGGACATGGAAAGACAGGAACCAATGTTATTATGTCACCTAAGATATTGTCACTAAAAATACAACCTCAGGACACTAGAAGGAGTAGCAAGAGGATGGAAACAGTCTGTGCTTCTTTTATGTTTATGGTTTGTTGTACCTTAGCCTGGCTCAAAAGGCAGGATCTTCTTATTGTTATTCCCCATTTTCCAGCTCAAACTGCCAGCTGCAGTGATATTCAGCTCAAGCAGGAATCATTTGTTCGTACTGGGTAGCTTAGAGCCTTCCACTTCTCTTCCAGATAATCTGTACAAAAAACTGCAAAAAGCATACATTGATTCAGTCAACTTCTTTTTCCCCCCTGATATGTGTGCTTTGGCTTTTGCTATCACGACATCTCTGGAATCCAGCAGAACTGAGTTTGTTGACATAGAAGGAGCAAAACAATTTCTCTAATCCTGCGCTTTCCAGAATGTGCTGGAACAGCAACTCTCAGAATTCAGAGTTAAAAGCTATGTCTGTGCAAGTGTGTGTGTGTGTGTGTAAGAAAGGCAAGGTTCCCCTATTTACATAGTAAATTTGCAACAAATGGCAACAAACCTAGTCCTATCAACTTATGAATGTTTTTATCATAATCATACTAAGTAGCTGGGGTGCTACCATTGGACCAAAGATGGTTTAATCAGAAAATGGCACTTTTGAACTGAAGATGGTAATAGGCATGGGATATATTTACAGTAATCTCAGGATGAGGAGAGGACAACACAATCCAAAGTTAAAAAAAACCCTGTAGTGGTGATGGGCCAAGGATAAAGTTTGGATCAGCTCTAATCTTCACTGGACCTTATCTTGTTGAATAAGACAACTATGCAGCTCCAGCTGTGTCTTGGGGGCAGGGGAGCAGAAGGAAGGAAGGAAGGACTGAAATTCTTATTCCAAGATTGTTTAATAGGGCTGTGATGAATGAGTTTTACAACCAGTGGGATTTTCTGCTCAGTTTATTACCTTCTAATGTGCTGGAAGTACAGGATAAGAAGTCTGAAAAACATGACCCATCAGGTCTACAGACAAAAGCTTAGAACTTTCTTTAGTTCAAAAACATAGGATGACAAACCTGGAGTATCTGGTTTGAAACATAAGGCAGACTGTTGTCTGAATTTTATTAAAAATAGATGCTCATGGGGAAACCCCTCAATTATCTAGAAAGTAATTAATCCATCAGGGTCTTCCAAAATAGGGCACCTGATTCCCTGAGGGGGGCAAAGTTTAATTCCTAAAAAATGGGAGGTCCTGGCATTCAGTTCATGCTCCTGTCAGATGCATTAATATAATTCAGAGCAAGTTCCATCAGCTTGAAGTCTACATCATCCTTTGAATGATATATTGAAGGCTCCACTGCAAGAGTGGGCAGTACTAAAGGCCCATTTTGAGAGGAGAACTCAAAAATTTAAGGAGCTTGACAACTGCATTTCTTAAGTCCCTCAGACACTTCGTAAATTCAAAAATATGAATACAGATTATTGATTCTATCCGTAACGAGGCACATTCTAGAGAGCACAAAACAAATGTTGGTGGGCTGCACATTTTGTCTCTAGGGCAGTGATGTAACTTGGATTAGAAGATGCAATCCTTAAGTCTGAGCTAAAGTTGGCCATTATTTAGGTGAAACAACATGCTCAATTTTGTTAAAACATATCTTTCACTTACCAAGAAGCTAATACAGGGTGTCAAACTCAAGGGCTAAGGTTAGGTTAGGGTTAGGGTTAGGTACGTACATACATACATATGTATGTGGACATGTATGCCTAGCCCCTGTATTTCCTGGGGTTAGGGATTTGTTTATACTGTAAGTCTGGAGATTTATTCTGCATTTGAATGTATTCTGTGTTTCTATGCTTTGTGTGATTGTACCGATGGAGGCTCATTCAATTTCACTGCACACATGTTGTCCATTGACACTAAAGATTTGAATTGAATTGAATAGGATAAATTGTGTTTTGCAAAGAAGGTAGGAAGGTCATTTAGATCACCAGAAAGTAGAGAACAATGATTATTTATATTTTTATTGGAAATTATATGGAAATTAAACATGAATACAGTTATGGGAAAGGATTTTTTTTTTTTTAAATTCCTGACAACAATTTATGCGGTCCCTTCTTTAAATGTTTTGCGTGGCTGAGAAGAATCTGCAAATGGGTATTGCTCAGAAGGAGAATGAAAAGTATACAAGGAAATCTGCCAAAATAGGGACAGTGAGCCAATTCCCTCCCACCGCAAAACACATATTTGTTATACAACGCTAAGAGCTCTAGCAGCTTGCAATGTTGATAGATGAAGGATTTAAAAAAATACAGAGATGCCTGCAGTTGGATTTCTGCCTATATTTGGACAGTATTTGTTATTCCCCTTCTATTAAGGTGCTTAACGTTCATAGTTAGGTTTAGACAAGAAATAAATAGCAAGGCAGCTGTGGCTACATGTCTGCTTACTATGACTCATCCATGCAATTGTTTTATAGAAGGTTTAGATTTACTAGAAAAGCCTACTGAGAATGTCGGATTGGAGCATGCAACAGAGCGAAGGGCTGATCTTGGATAATGGGAGTTTGTGCTTATTCGTTGGCTTTCTTAGGAAGGAGACCAATGAAACATGATCCATCTTCAAGCAGGATGAAAGATTAAAGCTCCGTTGTTGCGGGTTCAGATACAGACTTCTTTTGAGAGGGGTTTTCTGCCCATAGTAATTTTTATTGGTCATCTCCATCACAAAGGTCCCTTCGTTGCCAATCACTATGCTTGAGGTTACTGTGTGGGGATCTGTGTCAGGGACTAAGTGGAAATTAACTGAGGTAGGGAAATGGATGTGCCTCAGGGATGAGTTGTGGGGCTGGAGCTGAGGTAACTGTTCTAGGATGATGGGATCCGGGGTTAACCCTGCTGTGAATTCTGTGCAGGGTAATAAGAAAACAGTCAAAATCTGGGAAGCAAGTCAAAAAACGAATAAGAATTGAAATACTAAAGTGGGCAAGAGATGACGGTTGGAAAGGAATTGCTTTTTATATAAGATAAGTGTTATTAACAGCTAGAATAGAGGTAGAAATAAGATAAAGGGGGAATAATATTATGCATATTTTTATTCAATATACTAAAAGCAATAGCCAGATGTAAAGGCTAGATGTTGAACGATGGTGTTACTATATATGTTTAAATAATATTGTCAATGTCATTACAAAAATTACTTTTTACTAAAACATTGAACAACTAAATCATGAAGGGTTTTTTTTCCATACACATATGTATAATAACACTATTAATCCATAAGTATGATTAATATACTAAATAATTTTAATATTACTATTTTTATCTGTATCAAAATGAACAACATCCAGATTCCTCACTGTTCAAGTATGATTTTGATGCATATATAAAAAAAAATACAAACAACAACAGGCAAAGTCCTTCAAATAAATCAGGCTTTAGTTGCTATTTAAAAAGGATCTGGAATCATCTACATGGCATCCTGGCTGAGGAATTCTGGGAGTTGAAGTCAACGCATCTTAAAGCTGACAAGTTTGAACAACACTGATCTACAAGATACTGAACTAATTTTAAACTACCAGAATTATGGGTAAGTAATCTTGCCTTCTGATGCTTCGAAAAAATAAATTGACCCCCTCTTTTTGTGGCAGTCCTTCAAATTCTATCATGTCACCCCTAGTTTGTCTTCTCTCGACCAGCCAAACGCAAATCCTGCGACCGTTCTTCACGTTTTAGTCTCCAGGCCTTTAATCATCTTAGTTTGCTTTTCTTTGAATGTTTTCCAAAGTCTCAACATCTTTTTTATAATGTGATGTCTAAAACTGGATGCAGTATTCCAGGTGTGGCCTTACTAACACTTTATTTATATTTATCACACGTATTTATTCATACAGAAGAAACAGGAAGGTTAATGGCTTATAGTACAGGTAGTCCTCGACTTAGAACCATTCATTTAGTAACTGAAATTACAACAGCACTGAAAAAAGTGACTTGCGACCATTACAACATCTGCATGGTCATACGATCAATATTGGGACACGTGGCAACTTGCTCGTATTTGCAATGCCCCCAGATCATCCGATCACCTTTTGCGACCTTCTGACAAACAAAGTCAATGGGGAAGCCAGATTCATGTTACGACGGCTTTAGTAACATAATAATGGCAGTGATTCATGTCAGAAGAGTGACAAGAAAATCATAAAATTTACTTAACAACTGTCTCGCTTAGCAGCAAAAATCCGGTGTTCATAAATTGTGGTTATAAGGCAAAAGGTGGTTATATTCCTGTACTTTCTTTTAATCGTTGTGTCTCCACTTTTTCTTATATTTGATGGTGAGCAAATGGTGATGAGAGTGGTGGGCAATGTTTATGAGGTTGGGGTCTACAATGGAACCTCTACTTCAATCTGGCAACTGCAGGAGCCTGTTTGGTCACATGATAATAAAATAAGAATGTTGATGAACTTTCCAGGTCATTTGGGGAGGGGGTTGACTTGTATTTTCAGTGGGGCAGGGGAGGGCAGTAAGGCAAGAACAGCTTAACTGAAATAATCATCTCCAAACAGCCCAGAGAAGGCTGAACATCTCACTAAGCATGGAAAAACAACTGAGTTTTGGGGGTGGGTTGCAGATGAACTTTGTGGGCAGAAGAATGAGTCCAGAACATTCCTGCCTACTTCTATAGTTTCATGTGCTGTCTAAGGGAAAGACTGAATGTGCTTTTCATTTCTGTCAAGTGAAATGGGAGACAAGGATTTTCTAAAAGTGCCGGTATCACAGTGACATATTTTAATGCTGCAACAGTGTTGGTTTTATTAGAGAACAGCCCTCGGCAGGAACGTGATGGGTTGTTGTGTCTGTCTGCTGCCGTTTTGACTAGCAAATGCGAGCAGGTGATGATGAACTTACAGGAGCCTGACAATTTGTTTATTCTCCTGCGTGGCAGACATGCATGCATGGCTTTTTAATAAAACAGGTTGGCTAGGAACCTGTGCCTGGGGAAGAGCAGTCGGAGTGAGTGGGAGACAACAGGTGTACCGATTAAAAGGTTGAACTTCGTGTCAACAAAAGAAGATCAGAATATTAGTGTTATGAAGGCTGAGCTTTAAGTTGTGTTTGTAGAGTAATGAGACTGGCTCGGATGGAATTACTTTGGCAACAATGATTGCAAACTGGTTAATAAAC
Source organism: Myanophis thanlyinensis (assembly GCA_017656035.1). Classification (NCBI taxonomy): domain Eukaryota; kingdom Metazoa; phylum Chordata; class Lepidosauria; order Squamata; family Homalopsidae; genus Myanophis; species Myanophis thanlyinensis. The sequence goes on from JAEANM010028682.1 coordinate 8,341, forward strand.
AGAAGACACTTCTGTGAAGTTTGCAATGAAGTATGAAAGTAACTGTGGATGGGCTAGCACTTGTGAGGTCACCAAGATCACCTCCCTCAATTTAGAAGCCATTTTACCCTCCTTTTAAGTTGGCTTCCTCGGCAACACATGCATGTATAAGTAATGCAGTCAGATAATACAGGCAGTGACGGGCTGCTGCGGTTTGGACCAGTTCTACCGAACTGGTAGTTCCGACCATCAGCTGGCCCCATCCCCGCCCTATCCTGTCCTATATCCCCTTCTTTCTGGCTCAGCTGATTTGTGTGGCACAGCTGATTTCTGCACCATTGCTGTTCTATTCACCGGGGCTTCCTTAAAAGGTAAGCTGATTGCTTTGAAACCGCATGCGCTCACAGAACCAGTTCAATTATGTGCAGCCTACCACTGAATACAGGTAGTCAACTTATAACCATTTGTTTTGTGACTGAAGTTACAACAGCACTGAAAAAAGTGACTTAGGACATACTTAGGACTATAGCAGTCCATGTCATATGATAAAAATTCAGGCGCTTGACAACTGGCATGTATTTCTGACCCTTGCACTGTCCTGGGGTCATTTGATCACTCTTGGTGACACTCCCAACTGGCTTCTGACAAGCAAAATCAGTGGGGGAAGCCAGATTCACTTAACAACCACACATTTCACTTAACAACTGCACTGATTTATTTCACAATTGTGGCAAAAAAGATTGTACAATGGGGCAAAAACTCACTTCACTACTGCCTTGGTTAGCAGCATAAATTTTGGGCTCCATTGTGGTCACGTCAAGGACTACTTGCAGTTCAGACAGGGAGCTGCTTCAGAAGGTGCTAGAACATAGAAGCAGTGCTTCTTCCCCCCCCCCCCCCCAAAAAAAAATGTTTTGGGGATTTTTCACATGGGCCTGACCAAAAGCGGAGGCCACTTGAATTGACTCTTTCAAGCAGATGTGTTTTTAGGACATCTCCCTCTGCTCCTGAAGGTGTAATAGAGCAGGGGCCTCCAACCTCAGCAACTTTAAGACTTGTAGACTTTAACTCCCAGAATTCCTCAGCCAGCAAAGCCCACTGAAAAATTCTGGGAGTTGAAGTCCACAAGTCTTAAAGTTGCCAAGGTTGGAGACCCCTGTAACAGAGAACATGTTCACGTTTTCTATTTGCATAATCCCACACTATCCAAGAAAATGATTCCTCCCCCTCCCCCCAGTTTTCCCATCCTTTCTTTGCCAAAAAGAAAAACATTTTGCATCCTTGACAAAGGAAGAATGAAACTGGCTAGAGGCAATGGAGATCCAGCTACGTGCAATTGTCTGAGGCAAAACTAATAAGGAAGAGGCAACAATATAATTGGGACGAAAACTGCAGACATTTCATAGTCAATTAAGGGCATTCGCCTAATCCTATCAACCTTCTTCTATCTGTTAACTAGAGACAATGGCTATTTCCAACATTGCTGCTGCCTCTAAAAAGCAGTTTTCCTTAACAAGAAAAGAATTGGTAGTTCACTTATCTGGTTTTCCCTATTTATATACTAGTAAAATTTTTGTACCTGTAACTTTTTTATTGGGCAAAACAGAATAGCAGAATTGGATGGGACCTTGGAGGTCTTCTAGACCAACCCCCTGCTCAGGCAGGAATCCCTACACCATTTCAGACAAATCATTGTCCAATCTTTGTTTAAAAACCCCCAGTGTTGGAGGACCCATAACTTCTGGAGGCAGGCTGATTGTTCTAACTGTCAGGAAATTACTCCTTCGTTCTAGGTTGCTTCTTTCCTTGATTACACTGTGTAACAAATTTTCAAAAAAATTCTGTTTCTGTTTTCAAATTATTGATTTCTGGTTAATTGAGCAGCAAGTACGTAGAAAATAGTCGTTAGACCCCCGAAACATCGATTTTGTGGCCGAGGAGCAAGGAGAGCGCTTTCATCAGGACATGCAGCATTTTGAATGTCGCTACCAGGGAACCTACA
>JAEANM010028684.1:0-10321 GCA_017656035.1 Myanophis thanlyinensis
CAGCCAGCTTTGCTGGCTGAGGGATTCTGGGAATTGAAGTCCACAAGTCACAAAATTGCCAAGTTTGAAGACCCCTGCTCTATAGAAGAGACCTGGATACTGTGGAGAACCAACAAAAAGCCTTGTTGCATATGAGTTGGGAACGTGGTACTTGCATAATTTGGGATGCACTCTTAAACAGTTCCTAAATAGCACATTGAATGTTATGAGTGAAAATGGCTCTGTCTTTATGACATTATAGAATATTAATATAGAGAACCCAATTTGTCCATTCATTTCCTAGTTTTATTTTTAATTTGTAATTTTCTATCTAATAAGACTGATAAACAAATATGTAACCTAAGTGTTTTATACTGCACCATGTTGGGATTTAGTTATGGGATAATTAACTTACTGTACTTAGTATAATATACCACAGTATTATTTCAATTATATTCATGCAAATTATACCAAGTTTGCCTAAGTTTCTTTTATAGCTAATAATTGTTCCTAAATTTTATTTCATCAGGGCTTCCACTACTTTTACAAAATATGATTCCTCTTCTTTCTTCAAACTAGAATATGCATCACAATTATGAAAGCTAACTAACTAAACTATTGTTTAATTTTTATGTCAAATCAGACAAACATAGGGCAAGACAATAGATCTTCTTTCGGCTGTTCCCATTAGGGGTCGCCACAGCGAATCATCTTTTTCCACCTAACTCTGGCCTCGGCATCCTCTACTCTCACCTTAATTAACTTCAATAGATGTCTTACTTAAATTCTGTAAGAAAGCAACAACTGAGAATTACCTAGGAAAATCACAAATTTCAGAAAACAAAATTGCTATATGATGAATCAGACTATCAACATGTAGTGCATTGTGATCTACATCAGACAGATATTGTTCCACAGGTGACAAACAGTACAATCAAGAATTAAATTTAGGGATTAATAAATGACCAATAATTTGTGGATTATAAAATCCCATGGTTTTCTGATGTTCACATAAAATCTTGTCAGATATCAGTGTTCTCCCATGAAATCTCCTGATACTATAACAACTTCCTATAACATTTCAGAAGTAAAATAACTACATGAGATTCAATGATCTGGGAAGACACTTGCCATGTTTTAGTTTATTAATCCATTTTCTTTTATAGTGCCTAGTTTTATATCAATAGCTCTTCAAGAAATGCCCATGCTCTTAGCTGAAAACACCTCAGATTGAACCAGATATTCTTTTTATGCAAAATAGAGTCTACAGCTACATATATAATATTTTATAATTTAATTTTAATAAACTAGTATCTTTTAATTTAAATTTGTTTACAGTTAGATAGGACAATTGAATATTCATTAGATCTCACCTATAAAGAAAAATATTGTTCTGCATTATCTTTCCAAGGATTTCTAATTTAATAGAACTACTACATTACATATCTTTTTTCTATGTAAATGAAGCTACTATATGTTGGATTCCACCCCTACACATGACAGAAGTATGCCTATGATATATCTCATATATCTCGTCACTGTAGCCTTTAGATCTTCAAATGCTGCTATCCTTTTGACCCAAAAATATAAACTCCCTCCAGAATAGTGATTGTATTCATTTCATGGATAAAATCAAAAGAGACAGGTTTGCACAAAGAGTGGGATTCATTGACGTTAAGCTAGACTGGAAGTTTAGAAGTGAAAAAATCTCCAGTCCATATGTATTGTAACTAAACTGTTTTACATTCCAGGATGATAGAATTCAGTACAAACTTGGTAAAATAAGGAGTTTTAAGAAATGTCTTGCATTCATGTAAGACAAGTGCTTTCATTTTAAAATAATTCTAGTTAGTAATGAAGCTATTATTAGCATAGTTAACATCTGTGTATGATGTCAACTTCTATATCTAATTTAATGTTGTTTACTTTGTGCCTTTAAATGCTGACTACACAAATTGACTACTTAGAGAAAGCTATGTTTGTTGGGAAGTAGAGACATAATTTGTCTTAAAATAATTATGTGTTCTGTGTTCCAGTGCCCTATGTGAATTCCCTGTATTTAGACAGAGAAGTCAATTCTTTGTGAAAAGAAAGTTCAGGTGGAGTTCACTCTCAATTACAAAGAATAAAAAAACTAATTTCACCAATTTTTTGTCCATTGGTAAGACTATCTGAGATACACAGAAATAATTTATTAAGACTCAACGTTACAAATCAGTTTAATCACATTGGCTTTCATAATAATTAAGAATGTTGTTTTTCAGAGTAATGCTAGAAATGGTTATTCAGAAGAAAAATCTATAATAGGACTTAATTCTTTGACTGAACTTAAGTTATTTTCATCTACCGTGCTCAGTCAATTGAAATAAATTCTTTTAATAGATAAAAGTTTACCTCTGTGTATGGGAAATTCAAATTCTAATTCACTTAGAAGGTGTCAAATAGGAGTATTTCAAGGGATTTGTATACAAATATAGCTTAGATTACCTCTGAATCTCTTTGAAGGAATGATGAATTCATACAAGAAGTACAATTACTCTATGTCTGTCTGTCTGTCTTAATGGCCTTTTTGCAGATTTGTCTAATCCCTTGGATTAAGTAAATTGCAAAAGTAGGAAACCTCACTACACGTCCTCAATTGCAATGTTTTACAAATAACTAATGGCATAGAAATGGCTTTTTCATGTCAAAATAGAAATGGCTTTTTCAAGTCACAATCTTATATTGCCATTTTCTGTATATAAAAATTGCAACATATGCAAGTAAATTAGTTAGACTATCACCATCTGATCAGTTCCCTATATCCAGTTTTTGATAACTAGGTCGTAGAAAACAAGGAAAGCTCTCTGTCCTAGTAGTTCTAATATTCCTTAGGATTTTTCCATATCTTAGAAAAATCTAGTTTTCTTAACCATATACTTTTAATCATATATAAGGAAAATTATACTCCCAAGGAATGTGTGTGTGTGAAAGAGAAACATTTCTAGATGATATGAACTCATGTTTTGTAAACAATTTTATATTTTTACCTCATTGTAGTATCAGCCATCTTTTGTGATGACAATAACATAGTAGAATATTTTAATATTTGAACACTACTTTGGGCAATATGTAAAATATAATGGAGGTGTATCTGTTATCTGCAATTGTATTGAGTACTTGTGGGCATTTCTTAATATAAAATGTTTACCTTTTTACCCTTATAATAGAAAAATGTAAAAAGGGAACTGCAGAAAGGATATAAAAGAAGAAATAACTTACATATACATTATATTTTAAAATTTTAAAAAGCAAATACTAATTTATTGCAGTGTTTTTATTTTAGTTTGGTTCAGAAGTGGATCTGATTGTACTGAGTGGACTAACTTCCAACTAAGCACACATAGGATCTGGCCCAAAGTGGACAGGGGAGGGAAATGCAATAAGCATTTTAGCACAAAATAAAAATAACTGGTAGCTGACTCTGTTTTCCTTTTTTTATCATAATAATGTGTAAAAAAAACAATTCAGAAAAGGAATATATTGCCTTCAATCTGATATTTTTGCCAGAGACATTTATCTGTCCTGAATTTGTGTAGCATTAAAAGCAACATTCCCTTCGCTATAGAAATTATTTCCCAACTATCAATAAAAATTATCAGCCTCAGAATTCTGGTTAATATTAAACTTCAAAATGAAAATGTTAAACATTGCCTATTATGCTGCATATACAGGTTGTACATGCAGACACAGAATATATATTCAATGTCTTTTCATAAATAACCCAAGAACAAAAGTAAAAACTAAAATTACACTTATACAAATAGATATTAGACGATCACCATGGCACACCTTCTAAAATGACTAGGAGTTTAAGTGCATTTTGTTCCTAAAATACTACAACATACTGTCAAGTTAATTTAAACCATGTCTAATGTTTTGGACTTACTCAGACAAAAAGAGCAGTGAAAATGGGCACATTTTACATATACAAAATTAAATCCTAGTCCCTATTTTGCTGTTATTCCATTATGTTAAAATTCCTAAACTTGAAGTATAAAAAGCTGTAGAAATAATTAAGAGCATGGAACTGATGGGAAAGCATCCAGAGGTATTTTTCTGGAGACTGGGCAAGATCACTGGGAATTTTTTCTTTGACTGAGATTAGACAAGAATAGGAAACATTTTGGTACAATTTCATGATACGCAGCTATTAGTTATTCCAGGGTTGGTGATCCTACCCATAAACTACGTTGCCAAAGATTTCATTGGAGAAGTAAACATACAATTTGGTGCTGATCCATAGTTATGTAAGTTTCTTATATTACTAAAACTAGCCATCTCTTGTGTTTCAGAAAACTCAGAGTAATGTACACAACAGATCTGACTTCTGGTCAGTCCACAGTTCAAAAATATACTATTAAGGAACATCCAAGAATTCAGGCTATCTAAAAGTTAGTAGATGCAAACAACTCTTAAGAGTTGTCATTTTTTCCCTTTGATTGTTTTACTTCAGGTTAGTGACTGTTTCAGAGCTGAGCATACAAAAGTCAAGATAAATAAAGTATTATTATTATTAGCATTTTTACTACAAATGTGCTCGCTCTACTTTTCTACTGGTGGAACAAATAGCTGCAGCTTGCACATAGTTATGACACTTTAAATTCAATGATTTCACTGAACTTCAAGCTGCCAAAGAGCAGGATGGCAGCCAAATTCTTTAACAAGCTCAACAACTTTTGATCAAAGAATTCCACCTGTATTTTCAGAGTAGAAAGTTTATCATCCTAGCTAAACAGTGCATATACTTCAGCATTTTTTGAAATTCCAACCCTAGTAGTTGTTTAAGAAGAAGAAAAAAAAAAGAACCGAAGGAGAAACTAAATTAAAAAGCCCTTACCTCATTTAGCTGCTGATTCTGTTGAGGAAATCCTTTAGTTAGAGCAAAAAGTAAAAAGAGTAGCCAAGGTATGTCAGCTATTAAGTAAACATAGGTGGCAGACTATCACTTCACTCGTAGCAGTGAAGATAAATGGATGTGTTATTAATTTTAAAACATCTTTTAGAATGCTTACCTGTCCAATTGTGGAATCCCTTAGGTCACTTCCTGTTATTCTGATTGGATCTTCTAAAATTAAACTTTAAAAAAAAAACAGTGCTTGCAAATATTTGCATACAGCCAGCCAACTCACACCTTCACGCACAAACAAAACAAGTCTAACCAGGTTACATTTGTGTCCTGAGAACAAAAGAGAGTCTTTTTTATGGATGAGACATTGGATTCTATGTGAGAGTGTTTGTGTGTTGTTTTGCGTGCATGTGCCTGTGCTTTTCTTTAAAAGACCAATCTATACTCACTCCCACCACCCCCACAAGACAGGTTATTTCAGGGAATTAATGCATGTAATTAGAAGAAAGGAAATTATGCGCCAGAAACATATTTGTAAATTCAGATCATTTGAAATCAACAGGACTGGAAAAAAGTTCAACCACAAAGCAAACTGTATGCAACAGATTTTCACCGGTAGCAAGTTCAAGCAAATGTTCCTGCCCGGTATTCATTTACCCATACTAAGTCAGTGTAAGAGTGTTTGTGTCTAAAACTATCCTTTCCACATATTATTCCTGCACATACACAAAACAATACAAAAACTTGGCACAAACTGAAAGCAGCATACCAACATAAGGTGTGACCATGGATATGGCAATCTGTATCAAAGGGGACAACTAGAAGATATTTTCTTCATTCAGTTCAGTATTGAGGGTGCCTTTCATATTCTAGGAATAAATAAGTGCTATTTATTCAGGATAATTTCAAGCCAATTTTTGTAGACAGGATAACCAGACCTTTGAGGTTTGTTGAATTATAGCCATAACGTACAGTCCAGAAGGAACTGCATATGAATTGTGCTCTTCTATTATGTTTATCACCCCAACTGCTTTCAGCAGCATAAAGAAGAACAGATAAATGATGCTGACTCTTACTTTACTAAAAAAAAAAAAAAAAACTTGTTTCTCTGTATCTAAAACCCTCCTGACCAAAAGTAAGAACATGACAACGATGTCATTTGAATAGCTGGAACAGCAATGTATATAAATCAGCAAGCTGATCTATTTTTCTTTTAGGGCAGCCTCTTTAAAAGATTTATTTGATTAATTTGGTTGGACTGGCATGTTGAACCCAAATTGTTCCAAGTGCTTCAACATGGACACTTTTTAATCCATTAATAGTAAGTCAACAATAAAGAAAAAGAATGTGCTATTAACATAAATGTGTTAAATAAAATAATCATTCTTTCTTTTCTGCTTCAAAATGGTGTCGCAATGAACTTCCATGAACTCCACCAGTGTTTCCTCTGCAACTCTGTCAGGTTCTGTAGCAAATGGGGTGGAAAGAAGCTGAAAGAATTGTTCAAGGATCTGAAACTCCTTTAGTTTGTGTAACAAACTGTTCCTGTAATTTATAAATGCTATTTTTTAAAGCTCTTTCAGTTTAGCTTCAGAGGAATTAGAATTCAGAGGTGGGACAAGGACCAAACAACTCAATGTCAGCAGAACACGGCTCACCAGACAATAGTAGGCGGTGTAGTCCATCAAATTTTTCTGATATCACTTCACTGGGCCTTGTAGGCAAGTAGGCAAGTTTGAATTTAGGTAGACTACAGAAAATGACATGAAGGATTGTCCACTAACCATGAATTTGAGAGCTTTGGTTTCAGCAGTGTGTGCAAAAATACGACTGTAGCATTAACTATGGAGCCTATTTCCTCCTGGCTACATCAAGAAATATGGGATTTGCTGCACAAGAAGTCAAATTATTTCACAAAGACCAAGCACACTCTTTCTATCACTGACCAACAGTCTGCACATGAAGCTGAAAACTGAACCTTTAGAAGAGGTTATCTTTAGAAGAGACTGTTTAAGCTGAGGAATCCAGGCTTGGTTCAATAGAATTTAGAAATCCATATACTACTACAGGACAGTGATGATGACCCTATGGCACATGTTCCAGAGATGGCATTCAGAGCCCTCTCTGTGGGCCTCAGCTCAGCTCCACCGCGTTTCTCCATGCTGTTTTTTGCCATCGTTTGCAGGAAAACAGAAGTTTCCCTGCAAATGATGAAACAAAAGCTCACGAAAGAAAAAGATCTTGCCTCTGCCTAGCTGCCGGTGTTGTGATGTGCCAGCTGGTGTTCGAGTTGTGGTTTGAGCACTCAGTCCCTAAAAGGTTCGCCATCACTGCTATAGGTGTAGCAGAACAAAGTGAAATTTGTGATTTGGAGACTGTACTTCAGTTGAATGCAGCCCCAAAATATGTCATACTTCTAAATCAGATTCAATTTAAAATCAGTACTATTCCAAATATCTTTTGTTTAAATATATTACAATACCAGCTATCCTGCAATGTATATCTCATATTTGAATTTTATTCCCTATGTGAATAGGAACATGGTCTCTGTTGAATTTCATGTTCATTCTTCCATCTTCCATTAATTATATTTTATATAGCTGATACTTAACTTGCTAATCAGAATGTCATCAGATAATTTGTAAAACACTAGGTTAAAATCTAGATACATCAAGTCTGCAGTATTCCTACAACCTATGAAGAATTTATTTTCCTTCTAGTATAGACCATAATTCAGATTTGTTTCCAGACTTAACAAAATAAAACTGTTTCAATGATTTCCCAGTTATTTCTTGATTTATTTATATGAGTATATCTGTTCAATTTTGTCAAGTGTGCCCCCCAAATGAAAACATAACAGCATCTTACAGCTTTTATCTAACTTTTAGGCAGGTTACATTTAAAAGGTACAGTTTGTAATCTCAGAAAGAAAAAAAAATCATAATGCTCCTTTAAAGACAGGACTTTTTCTGGAATAAGTATCCAAAAACTGCATGCTATATTTGGTAGCATAATATCATAATCACCCCTAATGATCACCTCCATTGGTAGCCATAGCTTCTTGATCCTTGCACTTGTCTCAGAACCACTTTTTTATCTGAATTAATATAGTTTAAGGTATTGAATACTAACCACAGGCAGCACATGCTGGTTACAAAAGTAACCATTTCCCATTTAATACCATAACAGAAAACAACTGAAACAATGCTGCCAAACTGAAGGGGGCCACAATACAGGAAGGGGAACACACTGAGGAGTACTAACAACTCTGGAACTGGCCTTGGTTACAGGAGATAAATAGGAGGGAATCAAGTAAATTTCACATAGATTCAGAGAAATTTGCACTTTTCAGAATCTCAACTACTTCTTCATTCATGCTCATCCTTTTGATTACTGTGCTACTTCAGCTGTCACAAAGATTGGTCATTGGCAACAAAATCATAAATCATTTTTATAAAGCATTGATATTGTTTCTTGTAAACAAAGGTATTTATAGCATTCTTCAAATCATATATCATGATTTGTTTGTTTGTTTGTTTATATTATAAATATAAGCCCAATTTATGTCAAATTCTGGGTGGCTCAATTGAGTTAAGAATTAAAATGATATAAAAACAATTTTTCTTTTTAGACACAAAGTTTTTCCCTTCAAACAAGTATCTGCTAAGATTTCTGTGGAACATCTCTTCTCCAATTACTATGAAATATTGCTACAGACAAGTCAGTGTCTAGGGAGATAAATGAAGTGCAGCAGCAATCAGAGAAGGAATCTTTGGTTGTTATTTTGAAATATAATTTCCAGATTGAACAGAAGCCACTATAGAGCAGCATCAAGCAAGTCTTCTCTTATCTAAGCATGATTTGTCCTGGTTAGCCCAAGAACTGGCCTGTAGTACTAGGGCTATAGACTAAAGGGGAAAGGCAACAAAAAAGATCTACAGATGAATAGGATTATATACTGTAGAGTGCAAAAATCTCGACCATTGGAAGAAGAAAGTGTCAAACTAATATCAATATTTTGTCAAAGAAAATGATAGAACATCTCAATGACATTAGCATGAACAGAGTCTTACTAGAAGACTATACAAACAACTAACTTATGAGAGATCAATTAGAAGCTGATGTCTCTCTGTCTCTGTCTGTCTGTCTAGCTGTCTGTCTGTCTCTCTCTCTCTCTCCTGTGCTATGAGCATGACAGGAAAACCAGCATTGCAACATTGTTTTGGGTATCACCTCTAATCTATACTGCTGCTATCATATGGACTACAGAGAAGGTTGGGTAAGTACATACTGTAAATAGGTACTACTTTGGTGGCGAAATGAACTGATGCTTTGTGCAGGCAGTCTGATTCCTGCTGGCTCTGAACCTTCCCAGTTGTGATGTCTGTTTTTAAGGTGGCTCCAGTGATGGGAGGGGGCCTTGGATTATGCTTCAAGAAGAGCCAGTCATCTTTCTGATGTGAAGCTAGCTGCTGTGGTGCACCTTGGGGAGCCCATAGGTGTATACCATAACAGAGCTAGCAAACTGGAAGCCATGCTACTACTGTGCATTAGCATTGTAATTTCCTGGCTAATGTAACAATGCTAACACTAATAATAATAATAATAATGTATCCTAAAGTTAGCTAGTTTCCATTTCTCACTTATTCTTAATCTGTTATTACAGAGTCTTTTTCCTTTCTGGTGGACTGTCATTGAAATTAAAAATCTGTGAGTAGAACTCCATTTATATCACAAGATTTTAAGACTTTGTCTTCTTAACCTGCAGCTTTCTAGAGCAAATGTTGAGAGTGGACAGGACAACACGTGGCTCCTCTGTGTTCCCAGAACTCCATCTAGAATAGAATATAATTCTTTATTGGCCAAGTGTGATTGGACACACAAGGAATTTGTCTTTGGTGCATATGCTCTCAGTGTACATTAAAGGAAACAGTACATTCGTCCAGAATCATAAGATACAACATTAATGGTAATCAGGGGGTACAAATAAGCAGTCAAATCATACTAGGATTTACTAGTATTACCTATCATAAACTTACAGAATTCCCCCTACAAAATATCATATTAAACCATTGTATGTTCACATTATGCAAGCATTCAGAAAAGGATTCTCTAACTAGTATTGGTAGAATAAGGAGACCATAATATGCTAGAAAAAAGAATGACCCATATTTCAAGTATGGATTGCCCCACATTTGCTGATCTATAATTGTACATATAATTCTAATTCCCAGACCTCCAAGATAGAGTCGAACTGTGTTGCATGGAATCTTAGGACTACAGAGTTTAAAAAAAAAAACAGAAGGAGGAGGAGAACTTTAACTTTAACTTTAACTTTAACTTTAATCGTATTTATATACCGCCCCATCTCCCTGAGGACTTGGGGCGGTTTACAGCCGATAAAAAATACAATAACAACATTTAAAACCAATATAAAAACATTAAATTTGCTGT
>JAEANM010028685.1:0-10320 GCA_017656035.1 Myanophis thanlyinensis
GGACTCGGGGCAGTGTACAGCCATTAAAAACATACAAGGTAATTAAAATCCAATTAAAACAATTAGATTAAGGCCAGAATGGGACAAAAAGGTGAGAGAAAGTCTTAGCTTCTCTTACTTTTGTGGAATAACACTTCACAGTGTGTACTTTCTTTGCAAAATCAGGAACATCATTGATGGGAATGGCTTATTAAATTTTCAAGACTTGCAAAGTATAATAATACAGAGAAGGCCTGACCATAGGACAAAACATGAAGTATAAAACTGCAGGGCAATAACCAAAATCCTAAGAGAATGAGAATAGTTCTCATTGTATATATTAGTGACTTGCCCTGTCACTGTTGGTGGGAGTCATCAACTGTAGTTCCTTGATTAGGTTATTTGTTTGTCTTAGTTGGTAGTTCCTTGATTTGGGGTTTTATTTACTTCTGTAAATAACTTATTATAAAATGAGAACAATCCCCACTCAATGATGTTACCTAGGGGCAGTCTTGAAGTTTTGAGCTTCTCTCCTTCATCCATTTTATTTTCATGAGAACTAAGGAAGATCATATCCGAGAAGCTTTCACAAATTACATTTCTACCTTGGACATATATTTCATTTATCTGACTATTTTCCTCATTGCAGCTGTTCCTCTAGTTCCTCAAGGTTATTTCTTCTTCCAATTATGAAAGGTAAATCATTAGAAATAGAGCCTTTCTTGGATTTCCAAGCTTTGCAATTTTTTCAGTAAAAGTATAAATTAGTTTGTGACTTTGGGAGCATATTTATATTTGTTGACACTATTGATACCTTTGTTTTTAACTGGAATTTTGCCTGAATAGGCTGCTGTTCTTTTACTTTTCATTATGAAGCATGCTCATTAATTTGTTCCTCAATATCTTGCTTTAAAAATATGAAAAGTGACTCTGAGCTTTAGAACTATGTAAATAAAGATTGCATAAATGTAAGTGGGAATAAAAAGGAGAATCAGGAGAATGAAAAATAGCTAATAGAGACAGTTTGGTTAGCCTTCATTCTAATTGTTTGACAACCAAGCATTTCATAAATTCTTGGTGAAATAGTACGGTACATTCTCCAGTTCAGATTATGACACAGTATTGAATAAACAGTTGAGGAAATGGTTGGTACAATTTCTCCTTCAAAGTTTAATTTACAGGTTTTTAATATACACCTTGCCTTTAGGAAATGTCAAGTGCTTTCTAAAATTTGACACCGTTATGTCAAGGGAAAGTAAATTATTTCTGCTCTTGGTTGGTCAATTCATGTCAAAAACTGACTAACTTTCCACTTTTCTTGATCCCTGAGACATCATTCCTGTATCTGTCAAAACCCAGGTACAGTACAAGTTAACAGAAAATAGATTACTGAGGTGAGAGATAGGATTTCCTTCTTTTAAAGAAGGAAAAAGCTTTCCAACCCTATTTCAAAACATTTAAATGCCTCAGATGTTCAAAGCTAAGGAGACCAATACCAAAGTATGTCCTCAGCCAGTAACTCCATCAGATGGGGATTATTATTTTTTTTGCAACTATTGCAAACAATGTAATTTAGTTCATCATATGCTTTTTTCCCCCAATCAGGCCATAGTTTTTTCTTCCAAGTTAGCCTGACTCAATTGGATGGGGGGGGGGGGGGGCATAATGAATCTAGCTTTAAATTTCTGATAAAGTTTTTAACGTAATAAGTAATGGGTCAAATCTTCCACTTATAAATTATTATAAGTGCATAAATGGTGTGTATCAGTAATCCTTTACATACAAATAGATTGTGGGTAATGTTTGAAAGCAAAGTGCTGTAAAGACTTGCCTTAGGAACTGGAATATAAAAGATTGTAAACAATATAACATCCCTCATTCATATTTTTTTTAAAGTTGATACCTCTTAGCCAAATTAAGCTTATATATCTCCTCTCTATCTTAAAAAATAAGTAGTTCCTCAATAGTGCATGATAATTTATGTCACTCAGCAGTTTCTGATTTAGCAAGAATTGTGAGAATAGTTTTAAGCACAAATTCACCTATCTATTACTGTTAAATTGTTTTGCCAAATAAATATTGAATGTGAAGACTAGTCTCCTATGAGATTATTTTCTTTACCTTTATATTTATTAATGAAAGGCCCACTATTAATTTCAACATTCCTGGTGTACATGGGGATAAAGGTATGATTGGTCTTACAAATTTATTCTGATTCACTTCTAGTTCTTCCAGTTTACTGAAACCCCAAATTGTGGAGCCACAGCAACTGCAATACTGCTTTCCCTAGAAATATCTTAAATATATCAGGGGTTCCCACAAAGAAGAGGGAATCGAGCTATTCTCTATAGCACCTGGGCAGGACAAGAAACAATGGATGGAAACTAATCAAGGAGAGCAGCAACCTAGAACTAAGAAGAAATTTCCTGACGGAACAATTAATCAGTGGAACAACGTGCTTCTAGAAGGTGTGAATTCTCCAATACTGAAAGTTTTAAAGAAGAGATTGGACAACCATCTGTCTGAAATGGTATAGGGTTTCCTGCCTGAGCAGGGGGTTGGACTAGAAGACCTCCAAGTTCCCTTCCAACTCCGTTATTCTATTCTACTGGTTGGACTAATCATTCTCCTTTTGAGTAGAAGAAAAAGCCAATGGCTCTCATTGATCTCATGATCTTTGTATTTGTTGCTACTATGTGTATTTCAATAAACAGGATATCTGTGATATGTTTCAATAAACTGAATAACCCAAATACTTAATCACTTGTTTTTAATCTTCTTACTAAGTTTCATCTATATCTCTTGATCTTTTAGCTAATAATTTATAGTAATAATTTATTGGAATAATTTATTGGTAAATATTTTTCCTAGAGTAAGTGCTTAGGACTCTTCTCGTTCTAATTAATATTGTTGACATGACAGCTATGTTCTCTGCATACAATAATATGGGCATCTTTATTCCAATTGCTGGGGCATAAAAATTAAAGTGAAAGGGAGCCAGTATACAGACGTGGTAGACACCTTCTTTGGTTTGGAAAGCTTCTTTGGTTTATCCATATTTGCATGTAAGTATCTTCATATAATTTATATATTAAATAAAGTAATCTTACATCTATATTTGTAGCTAAAAACAGCTATAATTTTCCTCTACCTATTGTATCAGAGACAGTTGATAATAAATGCTTCATATAGGCATTTTGAAGGTTCTGCTATTGATTTGTGAATCAGATACTGTAAAGTGGAAAACTGATCTCACCCTTTTGAAATAGTATTAAGGTGGGGGACCATCTTAGAGAAGGTTCTTCTTCTTCTTGGTTCCACTAAATAGACTTCCTTAAGAGAGGGGATCCATACCATATGCCCGTGATGGCAAACCTATGGCACAGGTGCCACAGGTGGCATGCAGAGCCATCTTGCTGGGCACACAAGCTATCAGCACAACTTTCCTATAGCTGAGCATGCACATGCAATTATGCATGCATGCATGCATGATTGCAGAGACCCAGTTGGTTTTTGGGCCTCCACTGTGCATGCGCACAATTACAGCAGGAAATCCTGCTGGTCCCTGGAGATCTCCTGCACATGCACACACAATTGCTTATGTGTGCATGAATGCCTGCATGCAGTGCATGTGCATTACACATGCCAAAGCAGCATGTATGCATAGATGGTGTGGTTGCACATGCAGTGCACGTGGAGGAGCCGCATGCAAGTGCAGATGGCACATGCAAAGCATGTACTTTTCGGCACTTGGTAAGTAAAAGGTTCACCACCACTGCCATATGCTGTCTCCCGATTCTAGTGGATCAAGTAGAGATGATTGAGAAAAGGCAGTCCTTCAAATAATTTAGCCCCTAGCCATGCAAGGTTTTAAAGGTGACAACAAGCACCTTGAATTGGACCTGGAAGCAAGTTGGCAACTCAACAGCTCCCGCAGGAGAGGTGACCCATGTGCAAACTTAGACCTGTACAAAACCATGCAGACCACTGCATTTTGAACCAGTTGAAGATTGTGGAGCAGTTATTGGGTGCCATATTAATGATGACTTAATAAATCTGTACCTGTTAGCTATTGGTTTAATATTCCAAAACCCTCACATTTATTTTTAAAATAATCTGTCCAGACTTCAGGTGAAACCTCTCCTTCTATTATCATAGTTATTTCTCTCTTACTTTGGGAAACTACTTTCTGGAATTTCATATCATCATTTTGTAAATATGACAGTCTTAATTCTTGCCATTGGCTTTTATAGTAATTTTATTCGCTCTTCCTTATCAGTGCTTGATATTTCTGTCATTTATCCCACACTGCCTTTACCCTGTCAACTGATTTATCCTTCTTAATTTGTCTGTCTGGTCTAGCCAAGGTTATTTATCAATTCATGACATTAAAGAAAAATGTCAGGAGAACAGTAAATGCAGCAAGACCGATTCCAAATAAAGGAGATAACATTATCTAATTTACATCCATTCCTTTGAATCAAAGCTTTTTTAAAGATGTATTCACATTTGAATGTATACTGTATCATGAAAAATAATACAGATCTCCCTGGATTAGTGTGAATGATCATCATCTATCATTTACTTCATTGTGGTCAAATCAAATCAAATCAAATCAATTTTTTATTCATCACATACACAGTCATACATGGTACGAAATGCAGTGAAATGTATGTGACTGCTTGCAACCATAGGTAGTAGGGCAAGAGAATAATATAGACAGGGATGGAGAATAAGTTAGGGAGTGGTTGAGAGAGGTTATAGGAATATTTTATAGTTCTGGGGTTGTTGTGGTTTGGTTTAGGGTCTGTATTGCCTGTGGGAAGTAGCTCCTCCTTAGTCTCTCAGTGTTGGCTTTCAGGGAACAGAGGAGCTTTCCTGACCACATCATGGTAAACAATCTGTTGTTGGGGTGGCTGGGGTCCTTCATTATTTTCCTGGCTGTAGTTTGACATCATCTGTTGTAGATGGAGTGCAATTCAGGGAGCTTAGTGTGGATGATGTGCTCTGCTATGCACACCACCCTCTGTAGAGTTTGCCTGTCCTGTATGGTTCTGTTCCCAAACCATGTAGTGATGTTGCCCATCAGGATGCTTTCTACTGTGCAGGAGTAGAAGTTCCGGAGCACTGTTGCGGGCTGTCTGAAGTCTCTCAATCGCCTGAGATGGTATAGGCATTGTTTGGCCTTTCTCACCACGGTGTCGATGTGACGGGTCCATGTTAGGTTTTGCGAGATGTGGACACCTAGATATTTGAAGCAGTCCACTCTCTCCACTGGGCTTTTGTTGATGACGAGGGTCTGGTATGTCCTTTTCTTCTTTGTTCTGTAGTCCACTATCAGCTCCTTTGTCTTGCTGGCATTGAGGAGGAGGTTGTTTTTCTAGCATCAGCTCTCCAGGTTCTATCAGGCCTACCACAATGGTGTCATCAGCAAATTTAATGATGGTGGTGGAGCCTGTAGTGGCTGGGCAGTCATACATGTATAGGAATATAGCAGAAGACTCAGAACACAGCTTTGGGGGGGCTCCGGTGTTGAGGGTGAGTGAGGTCGAGACATGCCTGCCCATCCTTACAACCTGTGGTCTCCCAGTTAGAAAGTTGGAGATCCACTGACATAGGGATGGGCTGAGGCCCAGGTGTTTGCCAGTCAGTGTGGAGGGGATTATGGTGTTGAATGATGAACTGTAGTCCACAAAGAGCACTTTGACATAGTTTCCTTTTCCAGTGTCCAGATGAGTGAGTGAGGTATGGAGGAGGTGGGAGAGGCGTAATCGGTTGAATGGTTGTGTTGATAGGCGAATTGTAGGGGGTCCAGTGTGTCCGGTAGTGAGGAAGTGATGAGGTCTCTGACTAGTTGCTCGAAGCACTTCATTATTATAGAGGTTAGGGCAATGGGGTGATAGTCATTGAGGATAGAGGGATGTGGTTTCTTGGGGACGGGAGACGATGGTGGACTGTTTAAAGCATGAAGGGATTGTTGATTGGAGTAGGGAGAAATTGACTATCTCTGTGAACACTGGAACTAGTTGGTCTGCGCAGGATTTGAAGATGTGGCCTAGGATACCATCCAGACCTGCTGCTTTCCTGGTGTTCACTCTTCTGAAGGCTCTCGTCACTTCATGCTCGGTGATCGTAAGTGTTATTCTGGTGGTGGCATTTTCTTCTTGTCTGCAGGCCTTGGCATCTCTAGCGTGGGCATTGCTAGTGCCGTTGGTTCTATTTACTGTGATCTTGAAGTGGGCATAGAATGTGTTGAGTTCATTTGCCAGGGACACGTCTGTGGTCATCTTCTAGGGGCTTGGGGGGTTGTAGTCTGTTATTAATCTCAGACCTTGCCACAGTCTCTTTGAGTCACCCTGTTGGAAATGTGACTCGAGTTTCCTCCCATAGTGCTGTTTGGACTCCTTTACTGCTTTTCGCACCTTGTAAGCTGTGTTTTATATGGGCACATGTCACCTGACACAAGTCCTGCATTGTAGGCGGTAGTGCAAGATTTCAGGGCATCATGGATGGTCATGTCTGCCCATGGTTTCTGATTGGGGAACGTTCTGATGGTCCTTCTTTGAATGGTGTCATCTGATAGTTTCTTGATGAATCCCACAACCACTTCCATGTATTCGCTGATGTCATCAGTGCTGCGTCGAAACTTGTCCCAGTCTGCGTTATCTAGTGTGTCCTGTAAGGTGGCCATTGATTGCTCTGTCCATCATGCAGACACTTTCCAAGTCGGGGGTTCTTGTTTGAGTCTTTGTGTGTATTTAGACATGAGGAAGATAGTCAGATTTTCCAAATGATGAGCAAGATTGTGCTTTGTAGCTGTTTTTCATTGTGGTGTAGCAGTCATCTAGTGTTTTAGCACCTCTGGTGGGGCAGGTGATGTGCTGGGAAAAGTTTAGCACTGAATGTTTCAGATTGGTGCTGTTGAAATCTCCTGCTATGACCAGCACTGTGTCCCGGTGTTGTGTCTGATGTTGTGTGAGGGCTTTGTGTAGTTCATTTAGGGCAGTGTGTGTATGTGCTTGTGGAGGGAAGATATATACAGCACTGATAATGACTGATGAGAACTCCCGGGGTAGGTAGAATGGGCAACATTTGATGGTCAGGCATTCCAGATTGGGTGTACAGGAGCATGTGAGAGGGATGGTGCTTGTGCTGTTGCACCATTTGTTGCTTACCATCAGGCACATGCCACCTCCTCTTTTTCTTGCCTGATTCTGATGTCCTGTTGATGCAATGAACTGAGAGGAACTCAGCTGGCAGGATAGCGTGGTCTGGCACTGATGGGTTTAGCCACATTTCAGTGAAACAGAGCAGGTTGCAGTCCTGAATGTCTCTCCAGAATTTTATTCTGGCCCTGAGGTTGTCAAATTTGTTCTCTATCGACTGGACATTGGCAAGCAGGATGCTTGGCAGAGGCATATGGTGAGTCCGAGCTCTCAGCCAGTTCCTGATGCCAGCCCGTTTCCCTCAAGGCTATCGGTTTGGTGATCTGCCAAGGCTGTTGCTTCAGTGTTGTTGTTTTGGGTTGCTCAGTGGTACTCTTGGTGGTCCCTGGTGGTCCCCTGGTGGTCTCCTCTGGTGGTTCTAGGTGACTCCTTGGTTGTCCCATGGTGGTCTCCCAGTGGTATCCCTGATGGTCTCCTGGTGGTCCTCTGGAGGTTACCTCAGGTGGTGTCTGGTGGCCCCCTGGTGGTCTCCTGGTGGTTACCTGGGAAGTCTCTTTTGTGGGCTCCTGGGGCCAGAAACATCGTGCCATCATCGCCTTGGGTTTCTGGGGTGATCCTCAGCGATCTTGGGTTGTCTGCTTCTGCCGTGGCCACCTCAGGGGACTCTGGTGGTCTTGGGTAATGGGCACCATCTTTGGTGGCTGCTCCAGAGGCTTCTGGGGCCTCAGCGGCCCACAGCAGTCATTGGGCTGCCTTGGCTGCCCAGGAGGCTTCTGGTAGTCCTGGGGTGTTCCTGGGAGTGCCTCTGGGGGTGTCTCTGGGGCCTCTGCCACTCTCCCAGCTGCCTAGGTGGTCCCTGGTGGTCTTTGGGCCTCCTGGCATTCTATGGGCAGCCTGGGCGGCCCTCGGCAGTCTTCAGGTTGCCCTAGCAACCCCCAGCAGCCCTCAGCTGATTTGGGCTGCCCCAGTAGCCCCCAGTGATCTTCTGGCTTCCTGGGCAGCAGCGGCAGCCCTCGGAAGTTTTTGGGCCACTTCAGCAGCCTCCGACAATTTTCTGGCTGCCCAGGATTGTGGATTGAATAACAGAGTCTAGCAATTTCTATCATTTTCAGTTCAAAATTTCAGGTCACATAAAATATACTTGGTGATACTAACTAAAATATATTGTAAGGACATTTTGCTTAAAACTGCAATTGACTGGTGATGGTACACTATATAGATGTATATAATAACACATAAAAATTGTTTGACAAATAGTTTGACAAAGAAGAATTAGTAAATTAATATTATACCAAAGGATTGGATTCAAGTTGATCTGGGCAACCCTACAATCTCTGATAGTTCAAATAGTTCATGTCTTACATGTTAGAGTATGTAGCCAAATTGACATAGTCCAGATTGTATATCTATTTTAACACAGGTAAACAAAGCCCAAATAAACAAAACATAGAAGAAAACATTATTTCTAGGTAAACATGAGTGGCATTGAGCTATGAGAATAATCTGTTTTTTATACTATAAGCAAACACATTGATATCAGGAAGTGTAAAAGTTTATTTTTAAAAAAAATCTTACAGCCTACTAGCATCCAGAAAGAAATATTGATCAGGGAGTCTAACTATGAGCACTATTTTATTCATTAGGGTTAATTTATTATTTTCTCCTTGGCCTAGCAAAATCTGAACAAACTTAATCAAAACATAAGTATTTAGCTATATTATGTAAAGATGATGTTCAAACAATTTTGTCAGTTATAATATATTTGTCTCCTCTTTGCTCATGATTTATTCAACAAGCTTTGAATGTCACAATTTTCTCATTTATAATACTACTTTTCAAAAATACAAGAACATTTTTTGTGACTTTTTTTATTCTGTTTTGAAAAGTGGAATTAAGACTACTGCATTAACCTTTTTTATCCAACTTGGTGCTCCCTAAGCTCCCTAAGGAAATTACTAGGAAAAACCTGGGAATCTGCTCAAATTATGATAATTGCACACATTCTACTGATTTATCTTTTGGATCGTTCCTGGAATGCAAAGCTAATTTTCCATTCATCAGCAGATGCTTTGCCTGACTCAGAAACTGAACTTTTTTAAAAATTAAAAGATCAGTCTAGCAACATTTCTGGAAAAAAAAAATCATAAAATGTTACAGTATTCAAATCACTTTTACAAATCATTGGATCTGATTTCCAGATTGACAGGAATAGTTTTCATTATACAGGTTGGATTATGAAATCTGATGGTTTTTCATGAATTTTTTTCTTTGTTAACTTGCTGTCAAGCATCTTCTGATCCGTGTGAAGTTTTAATCTGTGCCCACAACAGCAAATAAAAAAAATATCACTGTTGTTTAGGTTGGGGTCCCCAACTCCCAGTCCATGGACTGGCATAGGGCCATGGCATGTCAGAAACCAGGCAGCACAAACAAGCAAAGTCCCATCCATGGGATACAGGCAGCACACAAAACGATGCCTCATCCAGTCCATGGCAAAACCTTTCTTCATGGAACTGGTCCCTAGTATCCAAAAGATTTGGGGCCACTGGTTTAGGTAAAGCATGATCTACTGTCATTTTTATCCAGGACTATATATAAAGCAAAAGATGCATGTAATAGGAAGAGAAACCAATATTAATTAAATAGACTATGAATATATGTATTGTACTGTATATATTCTTAGCTTGTCTTTAAGTCATAGCATGCAACAGTTAATCATACAAAATCGAGCCAGTCATTTAATGTTATGTAGTATTTGTTTTTTTGACTTGTTGCAGTAATATGGGAAGTGGAGGGGAGGAGATGAGAAAGGAAGAGGAAAGGAGAGGAAAGGGGAGGGAAAGGGGAGGAGAAGGGAAGAGATGGTAGGAGAGGGAAGCAAACAGGAGAAGGCAGAGGAAGAAGTAGAGTAGAGTGGAGTAGGGTGGAAGAGAGGAGAGGAGGGAGGGGAGAGGAGAAGGAAAAAGATGGAAGGAGAGAGGGGAAGGAGAGAGAGAAGTGGAGGAGGGAGGAGAAGGAAAGAAATGGAAGGAGAGGGAAGCATAGAGGAGAAGGGAGAGAGGGAGGTGGAGTGGAATGGGGTGGGGTGGGTGGGTGGTGGAGAGGAGAGGAATTCCCATTTAATGAACGTTTCATTTATGTATTACTTAACCAAAATGTTACTACTGCAACACCA
>JAEANM010028686.1:0-10320 GCA_017656035.1 Myanophis thanlyinensis
GTTGCGTAAGCATTTCACTGCATATCGTACCACGTATGACTGTGTATGTGACCAATAAATTTGAAATTGAAATTGAAATTGAATTTGAAAAATTTCAAAAATACAATACAGTAAAGAAAAGAAAGGTAAGGTAAGGTAAAGTAACATAACGTAACATAACGTAACGTAAAGTACTGGAAGTTTCTCCTCTACTTCTCACTAAGACAAGTAAGATAGACACAAATTTTGTGGAACAATGACAAGAGGACTTGCACTTATTCTATGTGTCATGATAAACACAAAAGTGGACATCTGATCCTTTTTTTCCACTCAATGTCTCTCTTGTATGTCAGGCTAAGCCATAATGTATTTGTATGTTTTGGAATTGGTATGATGTGTGAACCCTTCTTAGGACAGGACTGTTTATCACTCTAAGCCCAAACACAACCTAACCATATCTTGACTTACTTTAATGCGTGACCCAAATATGAGTCAGTCAAGGAAGTCCAACTGCAGTCTTCAAAGGCAACTTATCAAAATATGCAACGGGCTAATGCTGAAGTTTCAAAAATAGGATTAGCACTGTTTACGCTTCTGAATTTTTTTTTTTGTTTAAAGTAACTCCCCAAAATTTAACCCAAATATGCTTTTTCCAAAAGGCAACTAAGACTGTACTGTTGTTTTTTCCCTTGAAAATGTTTTGCTTCTCCTCCAAGAAGCTTCTTCAGTTCTGAAGTGAACTGGAGAAGCTTCTTGAATGAGAAGCAAAATGTTTTCAAAGGAAAAAAAAACAACCCAAGAAAGTCCAGTTTGTCTTTTGGAAAAAGCACTTTTGGGACAATCATGACCTAAATGATTAAGAATCTCAAAAGATGTTTCCAAATTTAAGGGAGAAGGAACATCAGGTAGGTATAGAAATCTATACTTAGTTATCTTTCTATTCCCTTCCTTGTAGCTTAATTTATAGACACTGGCTATTCCTTCAGGTTATAAAACTTTGTTTTATAGCAGGTTTAGAGGTTTAAAGGTTGGAGACCCCTGCTTTATAGATTAAATGACAACTGAATGGTTTTTGTCACTTGCTACAGTAACCCATTAACAGTGGTTTATGCAATGGCTGGATCATTGAAGCATACTAAATTGGATCATTATGTGAACCCAATCACTGTTGGTTGCTACTTATGCTGAATTATTTCTGAAAGCAAATTAGGAAAGTTTCCAACTTTCTTACCAAGGAATATTTTGACACCGTTCCTCCAAAATGGACTCTTCCAACCTCAGAACAAGTTGTTCTGAGTGTTCGAGAAGGAGCTGAACCAGAAAATGTACTGTTCCACATTTTCCAGCACCATCAGTTCAGATCACTTGGGACAGCCCGTTCGGGAGAACCACAAGTGTTCCCTGTAGGAGTAATGGTTTACCTCTGCACATTTTTTCGTAAATTCTAGATTTATAAGGCCGACCAAGTCAAGCCAGTCTTTGGGCAGTGTACAGTTAAAAATCAATATAGCAGCTGAAAAGCAAACACAATAAATATTGCAATAGAAAGAAACAGAACATAGCAAAGGATTCGTGCCAGATACACATTCTTGCCGATTTGAGAAGCTTGAAGAGAACACATATTTTAAAAAATTGTCTAAAGGTTTTGCAAGGTCAGCGTATTGTGAACCTCTAGGGGAAGCCATTCTACAGAGCTGGCAGGACTACAGAGAAGGCACATTTCCTAGGTCTCAACAGATCACTTGCTTGAAGGATGGGATATGAAGAATGCCTACTTTGCTGGATTTTATGGACCAGGTAGAAATGATGGGAGAGAGGCAGTCCCTCAGAGAGTCAGACCCTATGCCATGGTAGGCTTTTATAGAAGACTAGCTGGATACCCGTGCTTTGTGATGAAACTTAGGGCTATGCAGGAGAAATTTGGTTCACAATCCGTTGGCTCTCCTGCCGCCTTGAGTCCGGAAGCAGTAGACATTTTGGTGAGGTAGCAACGGTTAGTACTGTAAGGAGCCCCAGCCTGCTCCTGAGTGAAGGAGTGGAATGTGTGCCAGTTTGAACTGAAGTAATGGAATGTGAGGCAACTGGCAGTTTGAACAAAATTCTTTTCAGGTGGGGAGGGGTAGTAGAATGTCTTAGCAACTTAGCAATTCCTTTGCATCAGAGCGTGTTAATTACTAATTACAAATTACCAATGATCTGATGGTCATTTCGAAAAATCCTTTCTTAGCGAGCACCTAGAAGCCAAGAGGAACATACGTGCCGAATTTTAGGTTTGTAGGCTTTACGGTTCTGGAGATTTTGTGATGCTGCGTGAGCAAACTCATGTAGGGCAACTCATTGCAAAAGCCTGCACATCAGCTGACCAGGGCATGAGTGACAGTGAGAAAGGAGTTCTGGGCAAGAGTACAGTTGGCTTACTAGAATCCTTGAGAAGACAATGTTTGTCCATGCTATCGGCTCAAGTCCAGGATTATGCTCATATGCCAGCTTTTACAAAATACAAAACAACTGAGTTGGAAGGGGCCTTTGAGGGCTACTAGTCCAACCCCTGCTCCCCTATACCATTCCAGTCAAGCAGCTGTTCAGTCTCTTCTTAAAAGCCTCCAGTGATGGAGCACCCAAAGCTTCTGGAGGCAAGCTATTCCACTGAGTATTGTGTTTGCTGCCTGAATGGAGATGTGCTACCCCATTCATCATCAACTAATGATGAAGAATCGCTGACATGAGAAAAACCACACACCCGTTATCTACCCAGTCTTGTCAAAGTTGAGGTTAAGGCTGTTCTTCCCCATCCAGGCTAGAATAACCTCGAGGTGCTGGGATCTGATCTCAACAGCATCATTTGGTTGGCCAGGGGCAAAGGATTAATTGATCGTGTTTTCCATCTTCAAATCACATCACAAATGCCCCAAGGCAAAAGCTAGATAAAATGTGTCTAAAATGCATATCTCAGGCCCTGAGTAATAGTTTTTACCTGAGTCATTGCAATGTTGCATTACTGTGTTAGGCTTAAAGAAATTTAGGATGTGATTCTCCAATCAAAATGCTCCCTTTTACTTTTAGTCCCCTTTGTTGAAGGATGTGACTCAGCGTTTACACTGGTTTTGTTGCATGAGAGAGAATTCAAAATCCCTGCTGTTATGATTCACATCACTGCAGTGAAACTTCTAAACCAGGCCCATAGGACAGGTTAGCTATTGTTAGATACACCTCCTTATGCATCATTAAAATATTTTTAGCCCAGTGAAACAGAGTTCATTGATATCCTGCCGTTCCGTTTTTTTTTTTTGAACTATTTCCATAATTATCAAAATTAATGTCTTTTTGTAAAACTGATTCAAGGTAACAGATTGGAGTAATTACTTGAACTCAGAAAATGGTGCTTTTTAATCATATTTTGAAGAGGTGATCAAAATATTAAATCAGGGTTACAGAGGAAATCTCTCAAGTGCCACTCAAGCAGCAAAAGTTTAACTTCAAGAAATAAAAATACAAATCAGAAAAATCAATCAGGGTTGTGGCTGATGCCCTTATCTCTTGCTTCTTTTTTGTGGGATGGTCATGTACAGATTCTCACAGAAGGGTATACCCATTGCATATAATTTGTTGGTATTGAGTTCAGGCCATTTATTTATTTACTATATGGCA
The DNA here is from genome assembly GCA_017656035.1 of Myanophis thanlyinensis. Lineage (NCBI taxonomy): Eukaryota > Metazoa > Chordata > Lepidosauria > Squamata > Homalopsidae > Myanophis > Myanophis thanlyinensis. The sequence goes on from JAEANM010028686.1 coordinate 3,628, forward strand.
TCTAGAGAGGTTATGCAATCACTGACATGCAAATATGAAATTAAAGCATTAGCAAATACATACATACATGCATGCATACATACATACATACATACACACAGACAGACAGCATGTGGACATACAATATACCACTTTATAATACCTTGGTAAGACCATACTCTTCCTTATAGCAGCACCTTAGATAATGGAACACTGCTATCATGTCACCCATGGTCCTTCTTTTCAAATTGGTTTCCTAGACTTAAGCTTGATGCAAGGTAGAGAGTCTAATATATTATGTATCGGTCCATTGATGCAAATGGAGAAAAAGCGATTATGAGCAAATTTGACACTGTAGCCCCCCCACCCAAATATGCCGGCTTCCCCCCATAACCATTTGTTGCAGGATCAGCTGATGGTAATGAAGGTGAAGGGAAGGTGATTTTAATCTTGTTTTCCTCCCTAGTAAGTATTTTCAAGGCAGCTTTTCACTCTCCAGACGGATATTTCTCTCTTGATGTTTACAGTGGAAATAAAAATAGCAACTCTGATAAGCCTTCTGGAGAAGGAAGAGACTGGAATTAAAGGCGCCATTCACTCAGAATCACAATAAGTGCATTAAACTATGTTCTCCTTGACCATGCCTATTGAATAAGTCACAATTAGTGCTGTTTGAACACAACCATTAATCATGTTTTGCAAACCACGAGTGACTCACATGACTTACAATGCATGTACGGGAAACCACATAATGCTTGAACATATTGTGCGTTTTTATTCATTAGTGTATGAGAAAGAGCCTTGATTACAGTAATTACAGTTATTTTGTACCACTCCTGAATAGGTAACGAGTTGAATCCATTGCAGCATTCAAGCGAAGACTTTAGTGTTCTCCTGAGGACTAGCATCTTGTCGCTTGCTTTGTGAACAGGAAGCAAATACCGTTATGGCATGGTGGCCTTTAATCCTCTGCAACTACTGTAGTTCAGCTTTGAAGTTGGGTTAGGATCTGTAACATGGTAACTTGGAGATAGATCTATGTCTATGGGTCTTCCCAGCCTAGAGGACATGCATTGTTGTAGATGAGTTTTCCCTACTTGAGGCTGGATTTCAATTTGCAAGGTTCCTAGCATTTTGCATTTAACCTGCCAAAGTCTAATGATTAAGGTGTTGGGCTAAAACTAGAGAGAGCTACTTTCAAGTTCATATATCCTGTGTAAGTCCATTCTTTGCTTCACCGTCCCACAGGCTGATCCGTCTCATGAAATGGTTGCTGGGAAAAATAGAAATGATGCTGTATGTAAAAACTGGAGGAGGGGCAAGATAAAAATTGAATGAATGGATGATTGAATGAATGGATGGATGGATGAATTAATGATAGACCTTCCCCCCTTTTATCATGTTTGCCAGAATTTTTTTTTTTTTACTTTGTGATGGATGCTGTAGCTTGGAGACTCTTAAGAAAAACAAAAAAACAAAACAAAAGTGGATTCTGTAATACTTTGTCTGCCCTTGTCATTCTACAGGCCTGCAATGTGTTCTTTCTTTTTATTTCCCATTTATGTCCTCTTAATCATGATTTAGGGCTCTATCTATGCTGACTGAAATTATGATTAAAGCCTGTACGAGGTTCTTAACTCAATTGGACCTTGGAAATAGGGTCACAACAGAAACAGCATGCTAGATTTGCAAACAAAGGCCTTCGTTCTTCTCCACCAGAGTCCTGCAGTTGAAATGCTGAATTTAATATTTGCTGGTAGGAGTTTGAGGGCTCTTCGTTTTATTCTGTTATGCTGCAGTTTTGTTTGTGATCTTGGTGACTGGTGAAACACTTGTACTTCCTCCTATGCCCACTGTTGCATAAACCTACTTTGCATTTCTTACTTCTACTTTTGGACTTTGCCTGACTTTCTTCCTGAAGAAAATAAGGGTGGTGAAGCCCAGCTGTTAAGAAGGTGATTTCAACCGGCTTCTTTTTTTATGCTTACCTTTTTATTTAAGGAAATTGATCTTCCCTCTCTCCTTTATTACACCTTATCTCAGCCATGGTGACACGGTGGTGAAAATGCAGTACTGCAGGCTAATTGTGCTGACCGCTGGCTGTTCAGCAGTTTAGCCGTCTTACCGGCTCAAGGTCAACTCAGCCTTCCATCCTTCCGAGGTCGGTCAAATGAGGACACAGATTGTTGGGGGCAATATGCTGACTCTGTAAACCACTTAGAGAGGAATGCAAAGCACTGTAAAGTTGTGTATAAGTCTATTGCTATTGTTTTGTCACTTTTGGCTTATCTTGCCATCTTTTCCAGGAGGAACCTTGATTTAAACAAAGGACCGGGGCCCACTACTTAAAAAGTATCTTACTGAATGTCTGTGACTGATTCTCAGTCATCTAGGTCACAATTGTCTCAAAGGTGCTTTTTCCAAAGGCAACTGGACTGTTTTTTTTCCTTGAGGGAAGAAGAATGCAGACCAGATGACTGCAAAGAAATGCAGTCTTCCAGCCTCCCATCAGAACTAATCCTTCCATCAGCCCCACCATCCTACCAGAATGGATGAAGCCTCTTGGGTGAGAAGTGAGACCTTTTTTTCTTCCAAAAGGAAAAAGCAGTCCAGTTGCCCTTGGAAAAAGCACCTTTGAAATGGAATAAACGTATTAGGAGGAAATAGAACAAATTAAAAGGCATCAGCAGCAGATCCAAGAAGAACGAGATGACCATTTTCAATTTCTTTATAACAACTTATGGGAATAATTACTGCAAGCTCAACCATATCCTGAAACCAGTTTAATTCAGGCCTTTCCCTTAACTCTCTTCCTTTGTTGGTCACCCTTCTGCATATTCATAAACTAATGTGGCTTTCCTCCTATAGATATTTTCCAACATAGGTGAAGAAGCCAAATGGTCCACGTTGGTTACTTGGTTCCTTTGTGGGAAGAATAGTCACTTAGCAATGCTGATTTCTAGCTATATCGTTCAGTAGGAGGCTGTATCTTTGGGATGTGATAGGCATATCCAAAATGCCTCTCTTGAGTTGTAACAGCTACTTTATAGCAATTCAGACTAGGCACGCAGATCACATTAACTTCAGTCCAGGTTAGTTGGTTGAGTGATGAGTTCAGAAAAGTTAGTTTCACGTATGTTCTCTCTGGCTTCTTCACCAATATGAAAAATAGGCTGCATCGGTGCTTGATATTAATTAGGGGGCTGGAGGCTAAAACATATAAAGAACGGTTGTTGGAACTGGATATTTTAACGGGGTATTTTAACTTTGGGTTTTAAAGTTTTATAATTAATTTTAAATGGGATTTTAAATTGAAAAATTTTTTAGACTTCAGCGTATTTAATGATTTTATATTGGGTTTTAAATTGTTTTTGTGTATTTTGTATTTTATATCTGTATTTTATCTGCTGTGAACCGCCCCGAGTCCCTTGGGAGAGGGGGCGGTATATAAATTTAATAAATAAATAAATAAATATGTCTTTGATGAAAAGAAGGACTGGGGTGACATGATAGCAGTCTTCCAGCATCTCAGGGGCTGCCCCAAAGAAGAGGGAGTCAAGCTATTCTCCAAAGCAACTGAAGGCAGGACAAGAAGCAATGAATGGAAACTAATCAAGGAAAGAAGCAACCTAGAACTAAGGATAAATTTCCTAATAGTTAGAACAATTAATTAGGCTTGCTTTCAGAAGTTTTGGGTGCTCCATCACTGGAGAGGTTTTTTTAAAGAAGATATTGGAAAACCATTTATTTACGTAACACGGTATAGGTCAGAGTTCCCCAACGTTTCCAGCTTTGTGGACCGGTGGGGGTGGGGCAGGGGAGGGAACAGGGGATGGTTTCAGTGAGAGACCGGCAAGCGCACGCAGGGCTCCATTTGTGTGAGCGGCAGGCACGCATGCCTGTTGCTCACTTAAGTGGAGCATGCATGCTTGCTGCTCATGGCAATTGAGGATATCTGCGTATGAGTGTCTGTCCGTTTCCGTTGCCCGGTTGCAAACTCCTCACGGCCCACAGGTTGGGGACCCCTGGTGTAGGGTCTCCTACTCAAATGGGGGTTTGGAATAGAAGACCTCTAAAGTCCCTTCCAACGGTACCAGATGGACACAGTCATTTCAACCACCGTAAAAGCCACATTTTTTTTTCTTCTTCATTTGGCATCTTTCCCATTTGCTATTCCACCTATCAAAGATCCCCTGGAAAATTAGAACGATACATGCTGTGTGTGTGTGTGTGTGTCTGATAGAAGTTTGACCTTCCCTTTGGAGGTAATAATTTTTTTTACATGGAAATCTCAGCTGTGAAATCATCTTTAATGGGGTTCTTGTGTGAAAGGACAACTGAAGACTCTCTTCCCCCATGTCTGGCCTTTATCATCATGTGCTCTGTCCTTCAAGATAATCTAAATTCAGGAAATAGAATTCTTAAGAAGGCTGGAGTTCTACTTTATTGAGTGGCTACAGTAAAGAATCACAAGACAGGTTGTGTAGATATATTCTAAGGCTGCAGTAGATATATTCAAGCTATACACAAGAATCTGGTTGACCGAAGTTCAGTATTAAATTGGTGCCAGATAAGGATCCATGGACTACAGGAGGGTTGGGCTTAAAGCACTTATGGGATTCTAAGCTGATGATGTGCTTAACTCTGCCTCCTCTCTCCATGCTCTTTTCCTACGCTTCCTTCTCTAATATACCTCTGGGAGTCAGCCAGTCTTGGTGTGCTACTAATTCTTTCCATTCTTCCTGGACTCAAGGTGTGCCTTGGCACATTTTCTTCTCGTAAGCATTTCACAAGAGATTCATCAAGGTCATTTCCATGGTTCCCTACATCTCGAGTGATCCTTCATCTTTACCCTGGCAGGAGAATCATTAGCAACGTGATCAATCCAGGATTTGAAGAGACTTTAGATGTCTTATTAGAAAACAAACCCCTTCCTCCTGTTTTTTATTTTGCAATTACCTGGGCTTGATTGCGTTCTTATTCTATCCAAGCAATAATGGCAATAATGCATATCTGATTATTTATCTCTGCTCCTCCTCCCTTTGGCATTGGCTCACTGATACGATTTTGTAGGTGACAACATGATAATGATATTGCGTGGGAAAATGTTCTCATCGCCCCCACAGTTTGGCTCTTGATGAAGATGACTTTCCAACATTTCCCGCCCCAGCTGTTGTTCCAAGAGCTGCCCCGCCCTTGTTGAAGTGTTTGATTTTTTCCCCTTCCATGGCATTCTTGTAGTATAGAATTGTGGTCTAGTACGGTATTATCCAGATTTTTTTTATTTTATTTTTTAAATTAAAAAATAGTCTGTTTTTAGTCTGTGGCGGATATAGTTTCACTATCCTTCACCAGCCTGGTATTCCTCAAAACCTGCCAGAATTCTGAATATTATCATTTCTTGGAATCATACAGCTGGAAGGCACCTCAGAGATCTTCTAGTCTAACCCCCTGCTTAAGGCAGGAGACTTTATACCACCCCAGTCAAATGGTCGGCCGCTCTAGTTTTGAAAACTTCCAGGGATGGAGCATCTACAACTCCAAAGGCCAACTATTCCATTGATTAAATATTACCATTGTTAAGAGAGAGAGAAAATGATTTACTACTTCTAAGTTGGATCGCTCTTTAGCACGTTTCCACCTGTTATTTCTTAATTGTTATTCTGTTCTTATAGCTTCCGTCCTCAGAATTGCACAAACTCTTGGGTCGTTTTTTTTTTATATCTTAGTATATTTGGAGAACAATAAAATTGAAGAACCGGTCGACAGTCCAGAGATCAGCTAATGTGATATTTGCAGATTGTTACATTATTCTTCAGAGGACTAGTAAGAGATTGGGTTTGGAAGTGGTGATAATTTGAGTCTTATGATTTCCGTTAAGAGTTACTAGAACACCTCAGCTTCTGAAATGTGTTTGAATATTACTGTAGTAGCTCGATTTGGTGGTTAGGCTGTTGGTTTGAGCTCCAAGCTTGGCAATTGGCTTGCAAACGTTTCGTTACCATTCAGAGGAGACACCGTCAACTCAAATCACACTGATGGTGTCTCCTCTGAATGGTGACAAAATGTTTGCAACCGAACGGCCAAGCTTGGAGCTCAAACCAAAGGCCTATCTCAACTTCTGTGGATGCCGCACTGTTCACGAGCCAACACATTGGCACTGCTGCAAAAGCAAAAAACGCCAGCTTTAGAAGGGAAAATGGATGAATGTGCATTTATTCTCGCTGGCTTTCATATGCAAATACCAAATCAGAAAATTAACCGGTTGCCAAATGATGACTTATTGCTGATGGTGGTGGAGTTTGCATTCCCCCCCCCCCAGGTCAGGTGATTTTGCAAAACAGGTTTGACAGCTGCAACAGTTGGACAAATCATTTTTTTTTTATACTAATGGCACAAGCACCACAATGCTGAATTGGACTCTGACTCTTTCAAGCTTTTTGATGTTTAGATATTGCCAAATTTTTGATTCTGTTGAGGAAGATAGTAAGAGTAGATCCTTATGGAAAAGACTTTTATGAGTGTTATTTGTAACGGTAAGGATGACAGAATCTCATTCCTTAATTTTTTTTCATGAACTCCCCTTCTGAACTGTATTTTTGTAGCTGGCTGTGATGTTTTATTAAAATAAAAGGTGGCTTCCACCATGCTTGAAGTTCTGATCCCTCCTAATCCAGAACAACATACAGTGTCTATATTATTTTTATTTTTATT
>JAEANM010028688.1:0-10320 GCA_017656035.1 Myanophis thanlyinensis
ACTTCAAATTTCTGCACTTCCCATTGGCTGGTGGGCCAGCCAATGGGCATCGGCGTCCCGACAGCCAATCAGCTGTCGGGCCGTCCGTTCACGACGGCAGACCAATGTGTGGACTTCGGCCGCGCATGCGCAGTATACAACACTCATCTTCTTCCTGTTTTGCCCTTGCCCTGAATTCATCCCATTGACTCAGTTGGCGGTTCAGCTAGTGGGAAAAGAGAATGCTGATGCTCAGCGGCCTAATCGATTGTTTGTCAATAGGTTGCCTGAGCTCTCTACAGGGAGAGCAGCAAAACAGAGACAAGGGTAAAATCATATTTTATGATAGTATGTTATGATATTACAGTTACTATAGTTAACATGATTCCAATGATATAGAAACAATTCTAATGTAATGAATATTGATGTAAACATTATGATTACTATTTGGCAAAAACTATCTGTACCCAGATGACACACTGCTTAATTGAAAATGAAACTTTTATATGTTTAAAAAATAATAAAAATATTCAAACAAAAAGAGAGAGACAAGGGTCAGAAGAAGTGACAGTAACCAAACCATGAAGTTCAGGATAAGAAAAACATATCCGTGTATGGTATATCCAATTTTTCCTGAATATATTGTTGTCCAGTTAGATTTTTCAAAAATATAAAAGGCTCCAGGATTTTGCCGTGTTGTAACATGATCTAACAAAAAGGTATAGGAAAAAAGCTCTTCTTTTCCCAATCACTTAGAAGCCTCAGGATTGGGCTGGGAGAAGGGATAGGTTACTTTCCCTACCTTGAACTGTTATCAGTTGTTGCAATTGTTCGTGGAATGGCTTTATATCTCTGTTAAGGGTATTTAGGTGAAGGCTAAGCATTTTGGACCAATCTTGGACACCTTCTACCTATGCTCATGGGCTTATTGAGAGAAGCAGTGATAGTTTTCAGCCTCTGATTCTCCTTTTGGTTCCTGATGCAGCCATTGTCAACTCAATGCAGCCTAAGGGCCAGGCATGCAAATCCAATCACAACTGCATGTCTGCCTTCAAGAAATGCTCTAGCAGCTCCTCTTTGTGCGAGAGGCATGTCTGGGGCATCTTCTATAACAAAAACCAGGAGCCCTGGCAGGGGAGGGAGGGAGGGGGGGCAACCCAAAAGTCAAAATGCCAGCTATAACTCTGTAACTAAAGCAATAGACTTATATACTGCTTCGCAGTGTGGCACAGCCCTTTCTAAGTGGTTTACAGCATCTGCATATTGCCCCCAATAATCTGGGTCCTCATTTTGCTGAACTGGGAAGGATGGAAGACTGAGTCAACTTTGAGCCAGTGAGACTCAAACTGCCAAATTGCTGTCAGTCAGTTATCAGAAGACTTAGTATGCATTCTAACCACTATGCCAACACGGTTCCGCTTCTTTTTAAATGCAATACATACAGGTGAAACTCGGAAAATTAGAGTATCGTGCAAAAGCTTCTATGCCACACCGCATTGAGGTAGTAATTGCTGCAAAACCAAGTACTGAGTACATATGCATACTTATACTTTTCAGAGGTCCGATATTGTTCTATCTTCTTACAAGCCTTGTTTTATTGATTGCATGTAATATTCTAATTTTCTGAGATGGTGGATTTGGGGTTTTCATGAGCTGTACTCCATAATCATCTCAATTATGACAAATCACAGCTTGAACTATCTTGCTTTGCATGTAATAAGTCTATCTCATATATTAGTTTCACCTTTTAAGTTGCATTTACTGAAATAAATTAACTTTTGCACGATATTCTAATTTTCCAAGTTTCATCTGTATTAAAAGCAGATGGGGCTTCAATTGTTTAATTTATGGTCTCATGTTAACCTAGAGGAAGAGTCCTGCACTCATTATTTGAATGCTGTGATTTAGGCACAGGGGAGGATTATTCCATAATGGCAAATGCTACTTCTAGTCCCAATTATTTTAAATTTAGGACCGGAGAGACAGAAGGCATGCAGGGATGAGAGAGCATGAATTATCTAATTAAAGTTGTGCTCTGCACATAGTACAATTGGATTCAAGCAAACCCTTTTTTCCCTAAGCATCTCCTTTTAAGAAAGTTCCAATAAGGTCATTTTACAGCAGTGCCATAGAAATTTTAACACCAGCAGGAAGGAAATGAGGGCTAAGTAATGACAGTGTTTGCAACAAATAACATTTTATCCTCAATGGAAAAAAAAACATAGTGTAAAAACAGAGATATATCAGGACCTGGATCTCCATAAGTAGTGATTGCCCTGATAAACAGAGATGGATGAGCTACAACTCGCCTTGTAATGAGATTTTGCAGAAAGAAAAATGGCAAGGCAAGGATGGCTTTGGGATTAAAGGCAGTCCTTTTCTTATATTAGTAGACCCCGGTGAACTTATTTGTTGCTGATATCTGATTAGCGTAGGATAACTGTCATTATTATAAGGTTTCAGCAGCCTTTGAAGCAGAGATGATTTCTCTAGATTCTGTGCCTGTTTGGTGTAAGTCTTCCATAAAAGGCACACATTCTAACTCTGAAAAAAAAACTTTCCTCAGACGTCAGAAGTTCTTTTTAACCAGGTAAACAACTTTTGTTTTGAAGTTGGTCCTTTTACAGCCAATACATTTGAACCTTACATGGAAAGGTGGTTTAAGATGCTTTCTACACAACCTACAGACATGGCTATCACTGACTTCATCTAGGAACTGTTATAAATTGTTCATGAAATGGTCTTATGTCTCTGTTAAGGGTATTTAGGTGAAGGCTAAGCATTTTGATCAGACAATTAATGACAATATTTTGCAGAAGAAATTATGTCCAATAATTTTTATTTAAATCAAACACCCATTATGCTTTAGCGCCCTGGCATATCTGCATTAAAATGTACTCTTTGTAAAATAAACACCTCTATTCATTTTGCTCTTGCCCAACAACTGCTTTGTAATGGAGGTTTTTAACAAATACTTAGGCATAGTGGAAGGAAGCCTTTAATCCAATCTCCCTGTCCAAGTGTTTTGAGAGAAAAATCTTCCTGTTGATCTCATAAGGCCATAAGACTGATTTTTAAATTAATTTAAAACACTGTTAAATGCTAACAAGATGGTTGAAATTCTTATCTTTAGTCTTTTTCATATACATATACATGAAATTATGAATATTTCCTGTTTGTTTGCTCAGTGCTTGGCTATTATTATCAACAAAGACTATACATAGGGTCTTATGTATAGATATACATAGGGTCTTATGGTCACTGGTGACCAATAGGGTTTCCTAATCATTTCACTGAAGAATTTAGCAAAGGCGCAGCATCTAACAAAATAATGCAATCTGTACATTATCAGCAGTGCTGCACCACAATTATGTGCTCCAGTGTCTCGTCTCTTCACCAGCTAAAGCAACAACTGCTGCTCCTTTGTTAAAATCTAAGCAAAAAATAAATAAATAAATTAGAAATTCAATTAGCACCAAGTATGACCCAATCACTGATTTTCATGTGTGCAGTGCATAGATAGTATTATGTTGACCTTACCTCACAATGAAATTTGATGTTCTTCCCACTGTTTATTAGCAATCACATCCTATTATTATAATGTTAATATTTAGGGCAGAGTTCAACCTGTTCTAGAGTTATATTGAAAAAGTTATTGAACACTTATAGGTTTAAACTATAATGGAATTTGAATTTTTCCACCATTCCCAGATGAGAATTAGAAGGAAAACACATTAATACATGAAGTGGTTCTCTATTTTTCATTTCTGTGGCAGTAATTTTGAGACTGTGAGACTCAGAATTTAAGAGAAGTTTCCTCATGTCTGATGCCCTTCTAATGTAAGGGCTCACAAATCCCACAACTACCAGTCTGGGAAAACCAGATATAAGGTAATCTCATATCAAGTGATTCTGATTTTTTTCTGAAAAATAAAATAAAATAAAACAGCTTCTTCCTCTTACTAGCTTTTTCTTCCTTCCATCCAGTTGTGTCTGATTCTCAGAGATTGTTTGGACAAGTTCCTGGAGTTTTCTTGGCAAGGATTTTCAGAAGTGGTATGCCATTGCCTCCTTCCTACGGTTGAGAGAAAGTGACTGTACCAAAGTCACCTAGCTGGCTTCATTTCCAAGGTGGGATTAGAACTCGTGATCTCCCATTTTCTTGCCTGATGTCTTAACCACTGCACCAAATTGGTTCTTGAATGGGATTCCTAAATTTCTAAATCTATTGATCAGTGGTGGAATTCAATTTTTTTTACTACCGGTTCTGTGGGTGTGGCTTGGTGGCCGTGGCTGGGGGGGTGTCATGTGACTGGATGGGCAGTTTCTGTAAGCAGGGCAATAAAGGTTAGGCTAGAAACAATACCAGAATGTTTCTTTCCTGCCTTCCTTACAGGATTAACCCTGTAAAGTGGAAAAAAACAAAAGGATGTTTCTTCTAACAACCGGTTCTCCGAACTACTTAGAAAATTTACTACTGGTTCTAGCAAACCTGCTAGAACCTGCTGAATTTCACCTCTGCTATTGATGTTTTTAAAAAACACATGTGTGTGCACATACTCAGTTTCTTTTATATATATTCTAATACCCATAAACGAGTGCACATGAATAGTAGATTCCCATTTCTCAAGATTCATGAGACAATATTAGATTGTGCATGTTTAGGAAGCATATTTCTAAGCCAAAAAGGTAAACATCTCCTTGGCTTTTAAACTGGTGCTGAACTTTCTATGACAGAAATGAACATAGCAGAGCCTTCAGCAATGTATACAGTACTCAGATTAGTGTCATAAAATTTGCAGATGACACTAAGCTGGCAGGAGTAGCTAACACCCCAGAAAACAAACTCATGATCCAAAAAGATCTTGACAGACTTCAACAATGAGCCCTATCCAAAAAATGAAACTGAATGTAGAGAAAAGCAAGGTTTTATACCTTGGCAGGAAAAACCAAAGGTATAAGTACACGTCAGGTAAAACCTGACTCAAAAACATTAACTGGGGGATCTTGGAGTCCTAATGGACAAACATTTAAACATGAGTAAGCTGTGTGTGGCAGCAGTCAAAAAAAGCTAATACAATCCTTGGTTGTATAAACAGAGGCATAGAATCAAAACCATGTGAAGAATTAGTACTTATAAAGCCTTAGTAAGACTACACCTGGAATACTGCATGCAGTTTTGGTCACCACATTACAAAAAACGATGTTGGGACTTTGGAAAAAGTGCAAAGAAGAGTAACTAAGATGATTAAAGGACTGGAGACTAAAACAAGAAGAACAGTTACAGGATTTGGGTTTGGCCAGTCTGGAGAAAAGAAGGACTATGTAGGACTATTATAGCAATATTCCAGTATTTGAGAGGCTGCCACAAAGAGGAAGGAATCAATGGATGGAAACTAATCAATGGATGGAAACTAATCAAGGAGAGAAGCAACCTGGAATTAAGGAGAAACTTCCTAACAGTGAAGACAATTAACTAGTGGAAACAGTGCCTTTGGAAGGGTACTTCATCACTGGAGGATTTTAAGAAGAGACAGGACAGTCACTTGTCTGAAATGATATAAGGTCTCCTGCTTGGGCAGGGGGCTGGACTAGAAAACCTCCAAGATCCCTTCCAGCTCGATTCTGATTCTAATGACATTCAGCTCAGAGAGTGGATCTTTAGTAAGAGACTACATTGCTATGACTCACATGTTGTAAATTATGTATTCATTAAGAATATTTATGTAAGAAGCATCTACGTTCAGCAACAAGCATTTATCTGGGTCTGGCAGCTATTTCAGACGGAAACCACACAGAATATGCATAATCTAAGGCCTTACTTGCAACAGTATTTGATTTTGTCCAGACAAATTGTGGTGAGATTCTTGACTCAATGTATTTTGTAGGAAACCAACAGGCACAGGATTAATTTCCCCAGACTCTCCAAATAATAATTCTTTTGATTAGAAAATAGTTCTCACACGGCAATGCATGGTGAAAATGTTTTTGTGAGGGGAAAAAACCCTGTTTAAGAAATCCTTAAAGAAAACCATAAAAATCAGTATAAACAAAGACTAGTCATATTATGGAACACTTTCATTAAGTAGTAATAAGTATCACTATGTCTATTTTCAATGGATTTCATTCCCATCTTTTTCCAAATATCTGCAAATATTCATTCAATGATTCATAGGCAGTTATGAGTTTTTCTAAATTCTGCCTACAATTTCTTGTAACAGTGCAACCTTTTTATCAGTTGGTAGGGACCTTAATGTTAACATTGGCAAGATTAATGAAAGACAAGTAAATATGGAAAAATTAAGCTAAGTGTATTCTAACTTACCCTTTTATACAGAAGAAAATTGTGTATAATTGAAGAGGACATGATGATCAATATATGGTAAGTCATAACTCTATAAAGCCATGTTATCGGGTTCATGATATCTAGGATATTTGGAGGCCACCAAGCTGACAAAGGTTGATGCAAACTAATTTGAAAAGTATACTCATCCGCATAACCATGTCACTCCATACAGGCTGCATTCTTAAATCATCAAATAAACATTCAAAGGACAGTTAAAAATAAAAGATAACTTTAAAAGGCGCTCCATAACAGGTAGTTATTTTTAGATACTTACAATAGCAATTATATACTGCTTTTTAAGGATAGTTAAGGATTTTCCCTCATTTATCTTCATAAACCAAGTTTGTGAGAGTCCTTGGTGCTCTCTGAGCTTGGTTGTTTTCCTGCAGACGTTTAATTACCAAACTAAATAACAGCATCAGTGTTAATAGGAAGAGAGGATTGCTCTCGTTTTATATGCTGGTGGTTTGCCCTGTCAAGGTAAGCAGGAGTGGTCTTGAGACTTCATTGGCTGGGTGGTTTATTGTTAGCTTGTTTGGGGTATTGTTTGCTTCTTGCTTGTTGGTTGTGTGAGCTAGGTTTGGTTGAGAAAAAATAGCTGGCCAAAAATTACTAGTAAGTTCTGTAATAACACGAAGCTCTGATAAAATACAGATCTCCATGTTGGGTTATATTCCTATGGGAAGAATGTCTCAAAGTTTCTTTTGTTTTTCATTTCCTGCCACCTGCTGCCATACTGTGCTGTGAAGGAAAGAACTAATACTTTTATGGCAGAGATGTGAAATGATTATTTACAGAAGTTTCTTTTGAACAGTCTTTGGTTTGAAGTCACATTTTACTTACTGTCTATGGAAGATGCCCTACACACATCTTGGAATATAGCTCCACCATTTCCTATTAATATGACTATGATGAACAAAGCACCGTGAGCTTTGCAATCCAAGATGAGGTGGAGAATTTCAGAGAGCAAAAAAGTCTTACAATGTTCTATCATTGAGTAATGGCTACTTCCATCAAGTACTGAATGTGAACAAATACATTTAATGAAGGGTTGGCAACCTACTCTGACTCTTTCTCAATCAGCATTCCAATAAATTTCAGCAAGATTCTGCTCAGAAGACTGTGATGAGATCACAGGAGATTTAGGAGTGCCACTTTCCTCTAAATTATATGGCTTGGTTTCAGTGTTGTGATGAGGACAGAGAGAGAATTCATTGGTAATATTTAAAATATTTTAAAATGTGAATCTGAATCATGTAGCCTGTGACCTATGACGACAAAAAACACAGTGCTATTACAGTTATCAGAGACTTTTTTGATTGAGAGTATATTCAAGGAAACACTCATCATGGTTCTAAAACATTGAACACCTTCAGTAGAAAAATGGATCTGGAGTGTTTTCTTGGTTAAACAAAAGAGTCTTTCAGGCAGGAGGCTAATGGAAAAAAGATTACAAAATAAACGACCCAGGAGATCACAGCACAAGACCCAGGATATCTCCACAACAAAACTCACAAAGCCATCACACAGCCCATTATACCAACATTAACTCCATCAACCAATCAAGAGGCAGCAACGCAGCCAACCAGCCCAGCACACCACGCCTTCCCACCAGTATTTATAGAGAGACAGCAGCTTCAGTCACACACTTCTTGCCCTGGCACGAAGCAGAAGGCACCAGCCTGAAGATGGCAAGTGGGACCTTGCCGAAACATTGTGAAGATACTCTCAAACTTACACAGGAGAAGACCAAAACACACCTAGACCTGCATATATATATATATATATATATAGTAGCTTTGTTATGTGGCCAATTGCATTAGTAGATTTCTGGAACTGAGTTGTATAAATGGCTGCAAATTTTTTTCAGTGTGACAGCTGCAACTGACACACATTTATCTTATTCAGGAGAATTTTTTTTTTTAAATTGCATCTGCACTTCCAGGAACACCATTATTGCTACTTTTGATGACAGATCCTTTGAGATGTGACACATTCCACCAGTTACAGCAGAGAAAACATAGAGAATCACTTTTATTTCGCCTATTAGAGCTTTATATCCTGTTTATATAAAGTCCCTCCTTCCAGATGAACTTCACACTGTTTTTTTTCTTCTTTGGTAGAGGAAAATACCATTTTAGAATGGCACTACAAAATTGCAGTTTGAAGCTGTTGTACATAATCTTTACAGCAGCTGGAAGTGTAATTAGCATAAAATCCAAATGGCCTCATTAAACATTTCTTCCCTGTAAGTCTGGATACACTGAAGGATCTCCCCCACCCGCACAAATGTGTCATTAAAGCAAAAGCATGAGCGTGAGTACATTCTTAAAAAGCCTTTTCAATCCCATAAGTCAAAGTTTGCTTCTTAATGGTTATCAATTTGCAGAGCCGCAGATTTTTAAGAGGTTGCAAAAGATTCAGCTGCAGAGAAGCTTAATAAAGATTCTCCTTTCATTGGACGTCCATATTATCAAAGTCTCATTAAAAAAAATAGACAATTGTAACAACTAATGCCAATTTAGGATTAGGTGAGAACTGCTTTTGTCATAATAGAGATCCACCAAATGACATTTGTATATTATGCTTTCTGATCTGAAGATTTACATTTGAAAAATATATCAAAATCAATCAATCCATCAGATATTCATAGTTAGGATCCCCTTTCTTTATTCTAACATTCTGACAACATTCCTGTCCCATGTCAGGAACTCCAACACTATAGGATTGAGTACACATATTATACTGATTAGTGTGAACCCAGAGAATGGGATTTTAAGCTATGGTTTATGTTTAACATTACACATGAATTCAACCACACTGGTTCTTCAATTCATTCAGCTCATTAGATCACATTCTGTGTAACCCTAGCTGTGAACATATATCACAAGAATAAATATTGCAGCTAGTCCTCAACTTACAGCCATTTGCTTAGAGACCATTCGAAGTTACAACAGCAGTGAAAAAAATGACTCACAAATGGTACTTGCACCTACAACAATAGTCGCATCCCTATGATCACGTGATCAAAATTCAGGCACGTGGTGATAGTTGCAGTGTCCTGGGGTCATGTGACCATCATTTTTCAACTTTTCAACTTTTCCAGCCTGCTTCTGACAAGCAAAATCAATAGGGGATTTGCTTAATGACCACATGATTCATTTATTCAGTGATTCACTTAACAACTGTGGCAAAAAAGTCATAAAATAGGACATGACTCACTTAACAACTGCCTTGCTTAGCAACAGACATTGCAGTTGTAAGTTGAGAACTACCTATCGTTGCTAGACATACATAGGAATTCTCAACTGAAATTGAATTTAAGTACTATGAGTGGTAAGAAGTTGAAGTGAGAGACTTGATTATGCAGGTGTCTTCCACTAATTATTATTTCATGCGCCTCTCCCAAAGGGGGTAGGGGGAATCCCTTTGAGAATATGAATAAAGAAGTGGAAGGTATTGGACAATCCCTAAGACCTCTATTTTACAGAGAAAAGCCACTGGCAAAGTTTTCCTCTTTTGGTGATCACCAGGTTAACAATATCCTCAATGACCTTGGGGAGAAATGATGCTACCTTCATAATTAAAGAGCAACTCATCAAATCTTAGGATGTGTTGCAGGAAAGAACACTGTGGGTATATTTTCATCAGAGGAGAACAAGGCCAAGTGTTTTCGGTGTTCTACAAAAGGTCCGCCACCTGCTCTCTTGTCTACATTCCCGAAGGATGGTGGCATTGTTGCCCTAAGTAGAATAGCAGAAAGTTCAAGACGTAAGTAGAACTGAGGTGCTTACATTATTAAAGGATTTAAAAAAAAACCTCTTCCCCTTGAGGGTTTGGATTGTTCAAATTCTGCACTCGAAGTGATTAAGTGTCTGAATAAGCTCTAGATCAGGGGTCCTCAAACTTTTTAAAGAGGGGGCCAGTTCACGGTCCCTCAGACCATTGGAGGGCCGGACCATAGTTAAAAAAAAAACTATGAACAAATTCCTATG
>JAEANM010028689.1:0-10320 GCA_017656035.1 Myanophis thanlyinensis
ATTCTGGTGTTGTTTCTAGCCTAATCTTTATTGCCCTGCTTACAGAAACTGCCCACCCAGTCACGTGACCCCCCCAGCCATGCCCACCAAGCCACGCTCACAGAACCGGTAGTAGAAAAATTTGAATTCCACCACTACCATAATGGGTTTATTAAAACAGGATTCCTACCTTAAAGTGTGGTGAGAGAGTTGTAATATTTAACCTTTTGTACTTACTCAGGCCTGTTGCATTCTCGAACAGCATTTTTAATTCCCCCACCACATGTTCGTGAGCAAGCTCCGAAGGGGCTCCATGCGCCCCAAGCCCCGTCTGTCATAGGTACTTCTCGTTCTTTGGGAACACAGTGGCCATACTTGCAATGCTAAATTTCAGACAGGGGACCAGAGAAAGGCAGAGAAAGAGAGAAAAAAAAAACAAAAAGCTTTTAACAGGATTATTTTATTGTACAATTAGGCTTCATTCTAGCACATTACAGTATGTTTAATAGTAATTTTATTAAAAATTGTAATTGCAGCAGTAAAAGCTGATAAGAAAACTAAAAAAAGTAGAATAAAAGAACAGATTTGATGGTGCAAAAAAAAGAAAAGAAAAAAGGGGAAAATAAGGAGACAACAAAAAGAAAGAAAAGTTAAGGGTATAGAAAAGAAAAAGAAAACAAGTACAAACAATTTTACCTCAGGCGGTCCTCAACTTACAACTGTTTCAAGTTAATATAAACGCTAAAACCCATCCCTGAAGTTATGACGGTTGTACCACTGCAGCAGTCACATGACTGTATTTCGGGCACTCACATTTACAATACGTTGCAGCATCCCATGGTCACGTGATTGCATTTGCGACTTTTTAAAAACCATTTTCCAGCAAGAAACACCCATTGGAAAAGCTGGATTCAGACTTACAACCATATGATTTGCTTAATTACCATAATATAAATAGTTGTAAAACTGAGTGCAGCCACATAGTGACTTATGTCTACAACCAAAATTCTGGGCTCAATTGCAGTTGTAAGTCCAAGACCACCTGTAATTTATCACATCCTCTTAAAATACAACAGATTCTTCAACACATACATGACAAAGTTTTTGAAATAAATATTTTGTCTAATTCTGTAATGGTTGTGTGAATGACCTTGGGAAATAATAATAAGAGTGGCAGCAATAAACATAAACAATAAACAAAATTTGAGTCTGAAGAAGGTGAGGTGGCAAAGCTGTTTTAGAAGGGACCCTTCCTAGTTTCTGGGTGACTAAAAGTGAAGGCAAGAGGGTATTTTCAGACTTGCAAGATTCTGTTAACGTAGCCTGATAAAGGTAGAGCTGGATTTATTGTCATGTTTCTTGTCTGGACTACCTTAATGGCTAGCATGTTTTTATGGTTACAATTGTAAAATGTTTCCCTAAAGATAAGCCTTTCTTGCTCTCAAACGAGTTGAGAGAGATAGTTTTATTCTGGATTACAGAGATTAATTTTCATTAGTATCCAAAATTATGTCAATCTATTATCCTGCTGTCTTACAAGAACACATTTTTTTATTCTTTATTCTTATTCTATTCTGCGGTTTTTAAATGTACCACAAAAAGCAATTTATAGATAAACATATGTAATAATTAAAAAACAAACAAACTAGAAAAGTCCCCCCTCCCGCATTTCCACAAAGATATCCAGGTTAGGTAGACAATAAACATTATAGAAAATTGAAATTACTTGTAACAATTGAAACTAGGAAAACATTCCATCGCTCTGGAAATACTTGTCTTTCTCAATGTAATTAATAATGATAGATAATTCAGTGGCACTGGCATTTGAAAATTTGTAAGACACAGACTTTTAATGATTTTCACTGCCATATTTTTCAATTGCAAAATGTATTAGTTGATGCGGCATTGCAGTCATCGTACAGTAACTGAATATGAAAAGAATAAAAAGCTACACATAAAATACCTCAAAGATTTTCTTAAGATGCAGTGATTTTAAAAATGTGTTTATGTTAAAATTATCCCAGCCACTTCTGTATTTTATGGATAAGATTCAGCTTTAATGATATTTCAAAGTTTCCTTCATACATAAATATATCATGTCAAGATGTCACAGGAAATTAAGTTTGGATTTACAAAAATCAGAGAGAAAACTAGTAGCCTAGATTTTGATAGACAAACCATTTTTTATGATGATCCAGTATCATATGCTTGTGTGACAGCAGGAGGGACAATTAAATTTAGATTAGCCGAAACAAAGCGCAGAACTTAAAAAAATCGTGATGGCACCACAAATGGGAGAAAGAAATTCAAATGTCAAAAATATGGCTTTACCCATGTTAACAAATGAAGCAAGATAAATCTATGAATAATTCACTAATTATTATTGTTATCGTCACATTATCCTAAAGCATAATTTGTAGTCCCTTCAGTTAAAAAACAGAAATACAGAAATAATGGAAAGCACAAGATTTTGGTACTTGTACATATTCTGAATAGAGTATCTTGACTGCACCAATTCAAATCAAGATAAAAAGTCTCCTATGTGAGATATTCAGGACATTATAGAAGTAGCAAGAAATTGTCCATGGAGAATCTCAAATTACATATAATAGGGACGGATGATCTTGGCACTCTCATTTTCTGCATCTAAATCCCAAGTCCTCTTGAGTTCAATTAAGGCATTGTCTGGGCCAAGAGGTCATATTGCCCGCAGTAAGATGCCACAATATGTTAGATCAGAATCTATTTGCTTTTTCAGAGAAGAGGAAAACCTATTCAGTAGAATGAAATGAACCACAGACTCATACCAAAGGATTTCTTTTCAGCCAAAACCTGAGAGTGAAATCTCAGGCTAACCCAAGAGAGCCAGCCAAAGACGTTTAAAGTTAAGTGTGGAACACAGAGAATGGTTTTCAGAAAATTAGAATGAATGGCTTCTAATGTAAGGGCACCTTTCTATCATAAACACAGAACTGTAAAAACAGAAAGCCCAAGATCTATGCTGTATGCAGTTTTATTTTTGCAGGGACATCATTACTATATGATCTTGTATGATTGCCTTAGAAACTTTTTGAGCTTTAATTATATAAATCGAGTTGAATTTGAATTGAATATTTTACATAGCCAAATATGATTAAACATACAAGGAATTTGTCTCCAGTTCAGAAGCACTCAGTGTACATGAAAAGAAACAGAACAAAAATAATAATGCCAATAAAATTAAAATAAATTGACATTGAGTAAGGATTTCTGGACATAAGAATAAATTATAAATTTTTTTTTTTTTAACTTACTCCTATCCCAAATATGCTCTAACAACATGTTGTTAATATTCCTTGACTATACAGGTATCCTCAACTTATGACAATTGAATCCTTAGCAAAATTTCTGTTGCTAAGTGAGACATTTGTTAAGTGAGTTTTGCCTCATTTTATGACCTTTCTTGACACAATTGTTGACTGAATCACTGCAGTTTTTAAATTAATAACACGATTTGTAAGGGTTACAAATGGCTTCCCCATTGATTTTGCTTATCAGAAGGTTGCAAAAGGTGATCAGATGACCCTGCAACCATCATAAATAGGAGTTAGTTGCCAAGCATCTGAATTTTGATCATGTGACTCATGGGGATTGCTGTAATGGCCATAAGTATGAAAAAGGCTCAGTGCCATTGTAACTTTGAATGATCATTAAATGAACAGTTGCAAGTCAAGGACAACCTGGGTGGTTAAGACAAAACATTTAACACTGCTTCCCCTGGAAAATATATGTGACTCTTCTTATCTCTAATCTCAAAAGAAATAGCATTATACTTTTTTAAAGAAAGGGAATCTATTTCACTGGCAGTTTCTAGCTATATAGTCCTCAGTACAGTCTACTGTTCTATTCTGAAATGGTATTCTCATGAGTGAATTTTACTAAAGTAAAGTTGGCAAAAACAAAACTACTGTTATTTCCATAGTAGATGTGGAAACACAAGGATATATTCTACATATTGTGTTTCCCCCAAAATAAAACCAGCTCTTATTTTCTTTTGGCTTTATTTTCAGGGAGGTCTTATTTTTTTTTAGTGGCAGGAAGCAGTGGTTAAGGGTCTGAGCAGCCTTGAGGTGACCGGGAAAGGGAAGGGCTGCCTCCTGTGCTTGGCCATGCCTAACCCCTTCACTAGGACTTATTTTTGAGGTAGGGCATATATTAGGCTTACCCCTCAAAAATCGAGCTAAGCCTTACTTTTTGAATAGGTCGTATTTCTGGTGAAACATGGTACACATTGCATTTTAAATTCAGGCACATTTTATATTTACACTTCTAAACACTTTATTTAAAACAGGCAGTATTTTACATGATAATCAGGCCATTTGATCGTGTACCAGGAGAAATAATTAATCATATCATTATTATGATTGTGGGGATGTGGATCTATTTTGATGAATACCTCATGGCAAATGTTGTTATTGTTTTCAGTTTATACATGTTTAAGTATAAGGTAAGGTAAGTCACATTGTCAAATCATTTTTCTAATAACAGAATTTAAGGAGACAAATGGTTTTCTGAGTTCAGATATCACAGTTGACTGCAATTCGGTTAAAAAACAGAACCAGAAATTTTCAGTCTCTCTCTTGTTTTATACATATAAAAAACGAGGACAAGTGTGTAATTCAGATGGCTGGGCAAGTTGTAATAATAATTAAAAAATATTTTGCAAATAATAACAGCTCTTATTCTCTTTATCAATGACTTGCAGTTTTGTTTACTGGCTGATCTATTCTCTTGGCTGTGCCCATTTACTGATCCAGAAACGAAAAAAAGAAAACCAAGATGTGATAGCTTCTAAAGAAAGCAATCTTTCTGTTTTTCAGTTACAGGTTAGATATTACAATATCCGTAGAGAAAATGTTTTATCTGCAGAATGATTTCTTTTAATGCATAAACTATCATATTAAACAGTGCAGTAGTGATAAGCACAGTGTTTTTTAGTTGGTTTGGCTTCATGTCTCTGATCTGGATAGTTTAAATCAGTCTGCCTTCTAAAAGGCTACAAATAGTTGCACACCACTTATGGGCAATCAGTAGACTTCAAATGGAAAAGATAATTAAGAAATGAAAATTTAAAGAAAATCAATACATTAACCTTCAGCACTGGCCTGTTAGTACCTGAGCTGACATCAATAAAACACACACATGGTGTTAATTGAGATAGCACTATCACTTAATAATATTTTGCAGCCCAATATGCACTAAAATTGTTGAAAAGCAAATATGCCCTCTGCAGAATGGATTGATATCAGACATTTTAAACAACTAAAAGTAATAGTGGAAGGCAGGCCCTCTCTTGTGAGAAATTCATTATGATCGAGTTCCCAACAATGGTTAAATCTCAACGATAAGCTTATTACAGGTGATATTTCCCATTTAGATGTGCAAATCCAATGCCATAATCATATTCTGAAAAACATGTCTGCTTTTTATACCATAGTAGCAGCCTGCTAACCCTGAAGTAAACAAATACAGTATAACAAATATTTGTCTGAAAAGTTTAGAGTTTGGATTATTATTTGGTTTAATACTATCCAGCTCAGTGTTCTCACACATGAAATATGTCTAACACATCACATGAGTTTGTCTGATGTAAGAAAGAGGCTTAAAGCAGACATTTCTATAATGTTGTTGGTTTAATTTCAGGGTTTTTCTTGGTGTCTCAGGTTTTAGGTCTTAAAATGTATTTTCTTTTTTATTTATTTTTTTACTGATTATGTACACCCATGATTTTTAAAATCTGCAGTTTTGAAACAAAACATTTTGCTTCACTTTGGTTCGAGAACATAGGAAACGTTTAAAAGGAAGAGAAACTTTCTCCAATTGAGGGAACTGGACTCCAGATGTTGTAACAGTACTCTGCACTAAAACTACCCTACTTGTTCCAAATTAATTGTGGAGCAATGCTGCCTTCAACAGTGTTTACAAAGAAAACGTTATGAGATGATATGGGAGAATCCCTCACAGAAATAATCTGTAAAGTAGCCTTGATGCAGTCCCATTATTAATGGTCACCAGTATAAATTGGATATTACAAAAAGGAAAAAAAAATCTCATTCAAAAGAGAAGGTTAAGCTTTTTCTCCTAGTGAATAGGCAAATAGAAAATGGTCTGTGAATGAGTACAGTTTGGTAATAGAGCAGTTTAAAAATGCTCCTGTCAAACAATAAAATGGTTAAAGAGAATCTCAATGAACGAATACTATTATTTGATGTAGTGATTAGAACCAGGAGACAGTAAGTTCTAGTATGGCCTTAGACATGAAAGACAGCAAGGTGACTTTGGGCCAGTCACTCTCTCTCAGCCCAACCAATCTCATAAAATTGTTATGGTGAAAATACCATAGCAGGAAAGAGTATTTGGAATGTTGGCCACCTTGAGTTATTTATAAAACAATAAAGGTGGGATAAAAATCCAATACATAAATAATGGCAAGAGGTAGAGCAAAGAAACTGACTAACCTTTCCCAGGCCACAGTCCGTCCCATCTGCCCATGGTGTGTGTTGCGTACGACATCCTTTATGTGCTCCGTCATCATTAATGCACCATAGTCTTCTGCACTGCTTCTGCTTAAGTGATTTTAAATGGTCTCAGTGTTACTCAACAGCCAGTATAACATATGCTATAGGCCACATACTTATTTTAGATTAACTCCCTGGTGTTATTACCATCACTGAGAAAGGAAGTATAAACAATGAGCACAATAAACTAGAGGAAGTGACTTGGCTAAGGTTGCAAACGCTGTTATTTTTGGCTCACATACCTTAACCTCCTGATTTAAAAACTAAATCTGTGCCCATACAAAATGCTCAAAAATCCCACTTTGAAAACTTGTTTAAAAATTTCCTCTTGAATTGCAAAATGAACAAAACCTAAAAATCAGAAATAGTGAACTACTCCCAAATTTGACAGATTATTATTGAAATTATCTGACCCTGTTCTCCATCTGGACTTTACTTGTATTCTCTTTCCTTGAAGTAATTAATGGTTTCTATTTTTAAATTTTGTGATTATTAAGAGAGAGTTGAATATGCTACAGCTGAGAAAGACAAATGGTCCCCAAATTATTAAGATTTGAGCTCCCTATGCTTTCAAATCAATCCCATTAAAACAAAACCGCTTACATAGATTACCAGTCACTATTTCCTAAGGGAGAGATTGTCTTACATATTGTTCGATTTTTATTAAAAATACAGATATAAGCTACAACTCTGCAGAATTTCACTCAGCTTCCTCTATAATTTCTATTTACAATGGCTATATATTATTCTGGGTCATATTGAACACAGTGGGTAGAATTTAGAATTCACAATTACTTGTCAGCAAGTTTTACTAAGCTCAATGGGAATTACTACTGAGTAGACACTGGGAAATTCCATGGATAAGTTGCTTATTTTAATGTGTGCTGATTAGTGTACATTTAAAATGACAATAAAGTTCTATTCTACTCTGTTCTGTTCTGTTCTATGTTATTCTGTGATGCCAATCCTTTCCAGGGTTTCCATCTTTATATATCAAAACAAAATGAAAGTATCTTGGTAAACCTTAGGGAATCTCTTAACAATCCTGCATGTCTATGCTGCACGACTCACCATTCTTTGACCTGTGAGGATGGTCATGGTATTGAATAAGATTGCCACCAAGTATATACCTTCCTGAAGAAGCCACCTCTCAGTCCAGCTTTTTTGGATAACAATTGACCAATTTCCAAGCTATTATGGAAGATTTTGGAGAAGATACTGGGGGGTGGGAGGGGTTGAGATGTAGAGAATTTTAGGGGAAACAAATTTATTGGAACCAATGGGAGTTAGGCTTCAGGTTTTAGCTTGGAACAGAAATGGCATTTGCTGCCCCAGTGTGTGATGTTTTTTGGGACTTGGAGCGAGGATGTGTGCATCTCTTTGTCCTAGCAGATCTCTGAAGTGACTCTGATAGCACCAACCACCACAATTATGCAGCCAATGCATTTTAAATAAATATCACAATACACTTTTGAACCGAGGCTTGGAGATCTAATCTTAAATAAGTTGTTCTTTCAGAGTGCTTGAGAGAAGAACAATTTTGATTTTGGTTTCTAGAGGGGCTGTTTCTCTCCCCCATGCTGTTCAATACTGACTGAACTTGACGGAGAAGTCATCTCTAAATCTGGAGTGAGAAATTATCGTCTGATGATAATATCCAGTCATATACTGATATCCCTAAAAAAGCAAACCAGGGAAATCAGAAATCCTAGCTGTGATGGCCTGGATGGATCAAACAAGCTGAGATTAAACTCCTGAAATATAGGAGTTGTCAGTAATATTCCTGGCTGAAGCCTCATTCCAAGTTTGATTCTGGATTATGTTATAGACCTGTAATATGGGGTTCCCAGGATTCTAAACTCCTATTACATTATAAATGGAGAATGGGGCCAGGACTTCACCCTTGTCATCTGTAACTTTCTGTATATGTGGCTGGGTTGAAAATAACCCTGAAACTCCAAATAGTACACAATGCTGTGTCCCCATCTGCTTACCGAGAGTGACAAGATCCAATAATGCTACCCACCTATGTTGTGATTGTTGCATTGGTTACCACTCTGCTTCTGAATCCAGTTCAACATGCTAGTTATTACCTTTAAAGCCTTGCATGGGTTTGGAACATCTTTCCTACCCTAGATATGGCTGATTCCATGCAATCTTTGAGGAAAAGCACATGCCCTATCCTTAAGAGATGAGGAAGGTGGAGTCTCAAGGATGCATCTTCTCTGTGGCCACCCTGCTCTTGAGGTAAAGAACGTCTCCAATGTTCTGATTTTCAAGAACAGGGGTATCAAACTTGCGGCCCGCAAGCCAGATGCGTTACATGCTGGGCACACCCACTCCTGGTTTAGCGAAGGGGAAAAAAAGTCACAATATGTCACATGATGATGACCTGATGCCATGAGTTTGACACCCTTATTCAAGAAGGTCTCGAAAACTCTATTGCTTCACAGGTCATATAACTGTTGATATGACTGGGTCAGATTAGATTATTCTTTAGTGTTTAAATAAATAGGAACTTCTAACATCCAGAGTTAGAAACCCCACATTTCTGAAAGATGTCTACATCAAGCCCCAATCTATGCATCCAAGTTACAAAAACAGATTCCACCTTTCAAAGCTGAAATTACGGTATATGTGCATACTGTATATATTGTAAGTGTGGCTGTTGAAGGCATTTAACACATGTTGATAAAACTAACGATGCATTTAATCTGCAGCTCTTCTGATTAGTCATTTTCCATGTCACCTCAATCCTGATTAAATAATCAAGAGGCCATGAGTGTGACACCAACAGTCACAGCTTTTTCATAGCTGTATAAAGGAAACAACAACTCTGTTAAGATATCTGCTTGTGTAAACAGGTGGTGGTGAATGTCTGTAAACAAGCTCCCTACTTTTTATGCTAATGGGTTTTTCTCTCAAAAATTCAACATGCAACCTAATTTTAGAGATTATTACACTCACACAATGACAAATTCCTTCTGAACATTTAAAAAAATATATTGCTTGTTATTATCTCAATTGCTGATCAAATAGGCTGCTTTCTCGCAATTATTCAGACATAGTCTATACTTTGCTATAACCTTATTTCACTAAAATCATAGAATCATGGAGCAGGAAAGGACCTTGGAGGTCTTCTAGTTTAAACTTCTTCCCGAGGCAGGAGTCCTTATATATCATCCAAACAAATGGTTGTCCAGTCTTTTCTTGAAAACCTCCAGTGATAGAGAATAGATCAGTGTTTATCGATCTTAGCAACTGTAAGATGTTTAGACTTCAACTCCCGCAATTCCCCAGCTAGCATGGTAACTGGGGAATTCTGGGAGTTGAAGTCCAGACATCTTAAAGTTGCCAAGACTGAGAAATATTGCACTAGGCTATGGAATACATGGGACATACCAGGAAGGCTGGCAAAATTCCCAAAGGAAGGATGGTGCAGTTTGTTTCAGAGTGGTAATTGGTTCCATTCACCTACAGGTAGTCCTTGACTTATAACCACAATTGAACCCAACATTTCCATTGCTTAAGAAAAATCAGTTAAGTGAGTTTTGCCACAGTTGCCACAGTTATTAAATGAATCACTACAGTTGTAAAATTAGTAACATTGTTGTTAAGTGAATCTGGTTTTCTCACTGACTTTTGCTTGTCAGAAGCTCGCAAAAAGATGATCACATAACCCCAGGACACTGCAACTGTCTCATATATTGTTTTCGTAGATTTTCACGGGTGTAGGTATGCAGGTCTAGGTCTTTTCGGGTCTTTTCCCGTGTAAGTTTCAGAG
>JAEANM010028690.1:0-10320 GCA_017656035.1 Myanophis thanlyinensis
AATAGAATAGAATAGAATAGAATAGAATAGCAGAACTTTATTGTCACTTTAAATGTACACTAATCAACATACATTAAAATGAAATTTTGTTGCAATTCAGTTCTCAAGGACTAACCATTATATATGCACTCACATATGCGTACATATATGACACAGAGAAACATCACAGTACATGGCAAAAAAAAAAAAAGAATGCTTTGAACATTAAGCACATAATGCTTATAAGCACTATCCTGAATAACAGGAAGTCAGCTTCCTATAATCTTCTCAGCTGCCCTTATCACGCTCTGTATGGACCTTCTATCTGAGGCACTGCTACTACCAAACCAACCAGTGACACAGTTTGTTAAAATGCTTTCAATTGTGCCTCTCTAAAAAGTGGCCAGGAAAGAAGGAGAAAGATGTGCTCTCCTCATCCGGTGCAGGAAATGCAAATGCTGGTTTGCACGCTTCACTAAAGATAATGTATGAAGAGACCAAGTCAGATTGTTAGTTATCTGCATATAACTAGATACTTAAAACTGTTGACCACATCCACAGCTGCAGCCTTGATACAAAGTGGAGTATGATTATGCTGGCTCTTTCTAAAATGATCTCTTTTGTTTTATTAACATTCAAAAGTTATGTTAATTTATTAACATTCAAAAGTTAAGTTATTTCTATTGCACTGGTCCACCAAAGCCTTCACCTCCTCCACCAAAGCCTTCACTCACTTCTGTGTCATCCCCATACTTCACAATATGATTTGTAGCAGGCTTGGCACAGTAGTCATGGGTCATCATGTAATGGATTCAAGACACAGCCCTGTCGGGAATCTGTACTCAGGGAGATGGACTTGGAATTTTTTTTCCCAATTCATACAAATCAATATCAATTTGGGCATATCAATAAGGAAATCAAGTATCCAGTTACATAAAGAAGTACTAAAACCTAAAGGCCTAGTTTGCTCACCAAATGCTGAGGAATGATTGTGTTGAATGCTGAACTAAATTTATTTGTCAACTTTCATGTGTTAGGAATAAATTTCAAAAATATGAAATATGAAAAGATGAATTCAAAAGCATTGATTCTCAAAACTGAATTAATGTAAGGTACTGTATATAATGATCCCTTTAGACAATTTATTTGTCCAGATGTCAACTTTTATGGGACAGGAATAAACTTCAAAAAATACAAAATCTGAAAATATTATTATTTTCATATAAAGGTCCAATAAATATATACTATAAAGTACATATAAACTATAAAAATATAAACTATATAAATATAAACTATAATATCAACTAAAAGGTCCAAACTAAGAACCTATTGCAATTTTAACACTTTTTAAAAATTATTTTGATATTTATTTTTATCACATGGAATTCAACATCTGGCCAAATAAAATGGATTTTCAGTACCTACTTACAACTAGTATAGAAGACTTATTATTCAGCATTAGAAAAATAAACATATGGTCCCAGCTATCAAACATACCGTGTTTTCCTGAAAATAAGACTGGGTCTTATTTTTTTTTGAACCCCGAAATAAGTACTTGGCCTTTTGGGAAGGTCTTATTTTTTTTGAGGTGCAGGAGGTGGTGGTTAAGGGTCTTAGCAGCCATGAAGTGACCGGAGAAGGGAAAGGCTACCTCCTGTGCTGGCCACACCCACCCCTTCACTAGGGCTTATTTCTGGGGTAGGGCATATATTAGGCCCACCCCCCAAAACCTGGCTAGGCCTTACTTTTTGAATAGGTCATATTTTCAGGGAAACAAGGTAGAATTAGTGTTACCAGCAATGTATGAATCAATAGCTTATTTATATAGATTAGGTAAGATGATTATAACGAATGATAACTTTCATTGATTGAAATTTTTATTTTACTTTTATGCATGTACGTACATCTGTGAATATACTCTTTCTCTGTTCCCTCCCCTTTTTTTAGTTTTTCCCTTTTTCTTTATAGCACTAGCAGTAGCATTTAGGTTTATATTCCTCCTTGTAATGCTTTACAGCACCCTCTGGGTAGTTTACTTTATAATGTCACATTATTTGCATATTACCCCCAACAATCTGGGTCCTCATTTCACTGACCTCAGAAAGATGAAAAGCTGAATCAAGCTAGAGCCCCATCAGGATTGAACTCCAAGCTGTCAGCACAATACTGCATTTTAACCACTGCGCCACCATAATTTCAATTACTCTTTTTTGTATACAGTTCATAAAAGCAGAAAAAAGTCAGCTTGCAAAATACACAAAGCAAACAAGTTATAGTGGCATCTTAGACAGACAACCTCACAGTGTTTCTGCCTTTTTCTAGACATCAAAAACCAGGTGTTTGCATGACTATCTTACTTTGATTATCTTAATCAGTGGAACGACTTATTTCCAGAAGCTGTGGATGTTCAAATGTTGGAAGTTTTTAAAGAAGAGATCGGACAAACATTTGTTTGAAATGGTATAGTGTTTCCTGCCTGAGCAAGGGGTTGGCCTGGTCTCCAAGCTCCCTTCCAACTCTGTTTTTCTGTTATTTATTCTATAGAGGAATTAGACCTATAGTCAGGATAACTTGCCCGAAAGCTTCTAAACCTGGAAGAGGTCTCATGGCCATGGCACCCAACAACTACCTCAGTTAGCCTAGCCAGTGGCTATATTGCAACTGTGATGGGAACACTAGTCAAATTCATATGAAGACAACTGGGAGAAAGCTGCTGCTACACATTGCCTTCTTCTCAGGAAACAAAAAAACCATAAGCTTGGGAGGTGCTGCACCTCATGACTGGTGCCAGAGTTGCATAAGTGTGTATTGTATATCAGGTCCAAGGCAATTATTTTGTTATTACCTTAAACTAGAATTAAAAATAGGCTTCGTGACCTCTTTTTTTTTTTTTGCAGAAAACGTAAGTGGGTCACGTTTTTCTTTTTCACTCATGAGAAGCATCGCATTTAGTATGCTTGACCTTGGTTTGTGGCTCCGAGCAGAGAAACCACAGCACAGCTGTCATTCTTTCATATTTGTCAAAGCTTGGTTGAATTGGTAGCTAACCTAGTTTTAGGAGGAGACTTTTCATGGCAGGCAAATATCACAAAGTCCCAACCCTGCTGTGGTTGAATACTATTTGCTTGTTTTAATAAAAACTGGACTCTGCTGCTTACATTTGTCAGTGGAAGAGTGACAGTGTGCTTAATGATATCCTGGAATTTTCCCCATAAAATTCCATCCCAAACCACTCTTCTCAAAGATCCCAAGTACAAATTTATGCATGTATATATGTTTACATCAGAAACCAGCTGGCTCAGGGGATATAGTAAAATGCCTGGTGATTAAACAATGCCCTTCCTTCCCACTGCTCTGCTGGTCAAAAGGATGGCCTATGAAGAAGTTGGAAGATGTTATCTCTTCAGAAAACTTACTAGGCATCTCCTCCTCAGTATAGTTAACATGAATGGTGACTGGAGCCTCAAAAAGATGGGGGGAGGGAGGAGGGACGGGAAGGAGGGAGGGCGGGAGCACTTCAAACTAGGATGGCCCCAGTTATCATCCATTAAAGGATAACCACAGTCAGGATGAGATGCTTAGAAATCTCTCTTCCCACCATTCAACTCCTCTCTTTCCTGCTCTAGTTAACCAAGCTTTTGTGACAGAACTCCATCAGCTGTGAACAGCTAAAAGCTACCCGTGCCTCTGTTTGAAGAGGAGACTCCATAGCTCTGGAGAATTCAAAGGAATGTTAATGCCTTCCTCTGGTTTTCATAAACTACTCAGCAGCCCTTAAGTAGCTGCTTTTGGGTACTGAGCTGGGATGCTTCCAAACATCCTTTTAAAGAAAGGATAATTAAAATACATGCCCTTGGATTTCTCTCTGTAACATTATGTTCTGGTTCTTAAGTCATAATACTGGCAGCAATATGCTGGGCAGCTAATTAAGAGAAACACAGACAATCCAAAAGAGGTTACAGAAACTCAAAACCTAGATCACAATAATTGGGAGATGAACTAATGAAATTTGTGAACTGGATGATACCCACTGAATTCTAATGCTTTAAAAATAAACAAACACCTTTCTCAAGAAAACATCCAGAAATGAGTAAAAAGAATTGATAACTGAAATCACATTCAGACAGCTGATAATTGAAAATAAAAACATTTAAGATCTGATAAGAATGTTAACATGAACTTATTAATTAATTCAAGATGAAAGGACATGACCAAAGTGAAAGATCTTGAAACTTCCCTTAAAAACAGAAAGAAGGGTATCTGAGCACATTTCTGATATTATTCCATTGTTGTTTTTATGAATTTATCAAGGCCAAAATCTTGGAGTTTGACAAATGTAACAAATTCTCTGTTTCTTCAGGCAAGAATATGTGAATGCCAGATGTTATACTTTTATTTTGGTGCACCTACAACATTGTACAAAATTGTGCAATCATGCCACTCATCTCTAAAAGTTGCTAATACCAGTACTTGATATACAGTATAATGCCTGGCACGGGATAAGGACTTTTCTTACCTTTTCACATACAGAATGTAGCTAGTATTTAAATGTGTTTCCTTTCCTACGTTCCAAGTGCAGACCATGTTATCTGATTGCTCCGGTTTAATGCAGGTTAAATTGGCTGGTTTGTCAGGCATATCTACAAATCAAAGAGTTTGTAAAATTATGCTAATTTAAAAACATACCCAGAAAATATGTAATAATATCTCTCTGATGAATAAACATTTCCTCACTATTTCATTTGGCATTTTAAATGAATTTATTCAAAGTAGCTTTAAGTTCCCTTTTCATTTAAGTTGTGCCAATGAACATTATTGCTTCAATCTGAATAAGATTCATTAAGAGACTTGCAATTTTCCTCTATAAATATAATTGATACTCTAAATGATTTTACAATCTTTGCATTTGTCACAAAATACTTTTTTATCTAGCAATTAATTGTCCTATAAACAGCACTTAGTTGCTTTGTGGCTAACATTTTTTGTAATGTTGTCTCTAAAATTGTACCAGTACTGGTTTCTTCAGAAACATGTCCTAAAAACTGGTTTCCAGCATTGACTGTTACCCCATTATCATTCTGACACTATAAACTCTCTCCCCATGATTATAGTATTGGCATAGTAGTAGTTGGATGATGCAATAAAATGTTATAAACCACCGTCAAGGAATTGGCTATAAGCTCAGTCACGTTTTATCAGAGTCGCCATTGTGTTGGGATATGTGTGTGTTAGAGTTAAAGTAAAAATGGAGAATTCTCTTTCTGGCTCTTAACTATTTGTCTTAACTATGTTTAATCAGAATGATTGAGAGTAAAAGAAGAAAGGGATGGCAGAGAATGAGGTGGCTGGATGGAGTCACTGAAGCCGTTGGCATGAGCTTAACTCATGGGGGTGGTAGAGGACAGGAAGGCCTGGAGGAACATTGTCCATGGAGTCGCAATGCGTCAGACACAACCATGACTAACAACATCAAATGAGCGACCAGGATTTCCCACTACTTCTCCAATTGTTATATATTGAACAAAAGTACATCTAGATGAGATATATAGTCGGTCCCAATTAATGTGAAACTGCTGTCAATAACATTTGTATCTATTATATAATTAGCAATATGGGGTAAAATTTATTGTTGGCAATGTTTGTTTATCATTACTTCAGAAATAAACTTGGAATCTTTAACACATCTATCTGGGAGCATATAATGTAAGTTATTTGGACTACACATATTTCAGATTGATGTGTGTATCTTACTGACTTTGGTGACATTTACTTCAAAATAGGTGTGATTAAGAGTGCAACATGTGCACATTTACTTAGGACTAAGTCCCATTAGCTTTGTTCCATATGGCTTGGCTTGCTCCCTTAGTTTAGATAATACTTAGACTACAAACCAAGCTATAAGCCCTTCTGAAAATGGACTATTAAAAAAAAAACATAAGTACCACCTCAAAAACTTACCTTTAAATAACTGACTATTCCAAATTAATTAACATGTTCTAAAATGGCATAGTTCATGCTGCATAGCCATGATACTTACATCCCATGCAAAATTGTGTTCCACAGATCAGTTGGCGTCTAAAACTTTTGAAAAGGCATGAAACTATGGAAAAGGACTCATTATAATTCTGAAGGTTGAGTTGAACTGTAGTTTGGTTTATAACTAACAGGAGTGTATCCTCAACATTGACATTATTTAAGCTCAGAGATAGTTTCTCTTTCTGACAGTTTTCCATGCAATGACAATTTATAGAAACATTTTGGCCCATTTGAATGATTGGGGCTGGTTCTATCCATACACGGCCAGAACACTTTATAATACCTGAAAAGAAGAAAAAGAACAGGAGGAGGAAGGATTACTATAAATACCTTAGCAAGGTAAATTCTCCATGTTTTGGGTATCCTAACCTTGTTGGGGAAGCACAAAGATCGCACAGCTGTGGGGTTAGTTATTGTCCTGAAAGCCCTTCCCTGCCTTTCAATGAATTGTTAATGTTAGTTGCCTCTTTTAAAGTTTATATATTGTTTTATGTTTTTTAATATTTTATTTTGTACACTGCCCATAGTCCCTCTGTGAGGCAAAGAGATGATTTTAAAATTTGATAAAAATAAATAAAATAAATAATCTTCCAAAAGTATTTACCTAGTAATTCATTCTAGGAATTAAAATAATACTGGAAGAGGTTGGCATTTTGCTTGACAAAAGGCTGGTTCCTTTTTAACTAACTAACTGACTGACTGACTAATCAACCAACCAAATGAAAAAATAAATAAAATAAACTGTATTTAAATGTAAGAATGAGACAGAGCAGAAAACCGATGCTCATGAGGGAAACAACGTATGGATACATTGCATCCTAGGAACCAAGCTGGGTATTCAAGTGTAGTAGAATCTAGCAAGTAAAATGCTGATTGGCTGGAATTAGGTACATGCACGTCCCTAGTCCCTTCCCAGCAAGGAAGGGTTTGGCTAGGATTAGGAACACACATATTGATTGGCTGCATGTTCCCTAATGGCTCCCCTGTGTATAGGGAAGGCAAATAATGTGATGCACAGCATAACATTTCAGTATCATTGTTATACTACCAAAAATTGTAGGATATATTATGATGGTTGCAATGTCCCAAGAACATGTGATCATCTTTTATGACTTCTGAAAGCAAAATCAGTGGGAAGTCAGATTCATTTAACAACCATGTTACTGACTTAATAAATGCAGCAATTCACTTAATAACTGTGAGCAAGCAAGGTCGTAAAAAGGGGCAAAACCCATTTTAACAACTGTCTTGCTTAGCAACAGAAATTTTGGGCTTAATTGTGGTCATAAGTCAAGGACTAACTGTATTTAGTTTCTTCCAATTCCTATTAGGATATAATACTTACCTGGCTCTTTAGGTAAGCACCGATGAGAAAGACGGCTTTGGGGGATTTTACAGAAAAGTAAGTTTAAAACCAAAAATACTTTAGATATTGCCATGATCTGGAAGATGTTGGACCTTTGTCAAAAGGCATTGTCTAAAAGAAAAAACAATATGATTTTTTTCTACCAATACTTATTTTAAAAATGTTTAACATAACTCTACCGGAATATTGAATGGAGAATACGAAACAACTGGAAGGACAAATTTAGCTTTGGAAATAAATTCATTCATTCTTTTTTAAACTCTCTATTTAGCTTCCCATATTTCTCCTTAACAAAAATCAATACCACAGAGTTAGTATACTACTATGATATTTTTGAACCACTTTTAAGCATAGAACACATTGTTTCAAAACATTTTATTCTACTTGTCAGCAGCTATAAAAAGATACTACTGTTTTATATTAAGTTGACATTTTTTCTTTTAAGATAAATATCAAAAGATGCTATGAGATTAGGAATTTCTAGGCAAGGCAGTTATTAGGCAATTTCCTAGGCTGATTTACAGAGTTTACAAAAATGCTAACATCATCCCAAAGAAAGTCAAAAAGGAAGAATGACATTTTTGATGACAAATTTTAAAAAATAAAAAGTTGCAACTTAAAAAAAAAGATTAAGAGGTAAATTATTAAAGTTCTTCAAAATCAGAATCTCTTGAAATGATCAGAATATTTGATTTGCTTTATCTGAAACAATATTGAACCAACATGGCCATAAGTTTGTTCTGGAAAGCATGGTTCATAAAACAGCACATTAAATTACTTCTAAGACCATCATTAGAATAAAGATGACTGATCTGAGCACATAACCACCTAAACTATGTATATAAGACAGTATATCAGCCATTCCTAGCATGGACTTCATTTCTTATGATCAAATAACTTCTCAGATGATTTTAGTCCTTCAAAAGAGAATTTGCTTTTTTCACAGCAACCATGCACGAGGGCAACAGATATTTTACAATACCTTAAAAATTCCTTTCCTGTCCCTCAATTTCCTATTATTTCCATTTGTTTTTTTTTCCCCCCGTGGCTCTATTCTATTTTTCTTTGCAATCCTTTCCATGGATGCAGCTTCCCAGGAGAAGCAAACATTGACCAAAGATCATTAGCAATAGACTAGCTATCAGCAGAGCAATAGACAACTTGGTTTGGGGATGGTTGTTTTTAAACAACTGTGTTGAAGTGGGATTTCTATATTCATTTGAAGAAGGAGTTCATGCAATTGCAAAACCCCATCCAAGCAGGAGACCCTACACCATTTCTGACAGATGGCAGTCCAATCTTTTGAAAGCTGCCAGTGATGAAACTCCCACAACTTTTAAAGGCAAGCTGTTCCACTGGTTGATTGTTCTCACTGCCAGAAAATTTCTCCTTATTTTCAAGTTGAATCTCTTCTTGTTCAGTTTCTATTCATTATTCCTTGTCTGGGCTTCAGGTACTTTGGAAAATAGTTTGACAGGCCTCTGTGGCAGGCCCTCAAATATTGGAACACTGCTATCATGTCTCCCGTGGTCCTTCTCTTCTCTTCACTAGACTAGCCATGCCCAGTTCCTGCAATCATTCATTATATGTTTTAGCCTCCAGTCCCTTAATCATTTTGGTTGCTCTTCTCTGCACTCTTTCTAGAATCTCAACATCTTTTTATAGTGTGGTGACCAAAAGTGGATGCAGTATTCTAGGTGTGGTTTTACTAAGGCTTTATTTTGAAGGGGCCCATCAAAATTAGGTCCTTTGTCTAATAATCCCGTCAGTGAGCAGCTCATGGTTTCCTTCTGCTTCATCAGTGCTTTAGGTATGTAGTGAAAAGGAAACTGGGGGGCAGAGATCCAATTAGGTAAGTCATTTGTGTGCTAGGTGCACAATTACTGCAACCAAGCTACTAGCTGACATGCCTCCCCCCCCTCCCCCACAATCCAGGTTGTGTAGTGAGCAACTTTGTTAAAATCTTGAATTTTTGAATTTATTTTTGAATTTATAAGCAAACTTATAAATTTACTCTTGTTGACATGTTTACTGATTTTTGATAGACATTTATTTTATAAACCCAAGATGATTCTGAGGGGTCCTTGATGCTCTCTGAACTTGGCTGTTTTCTTGCAGGTGTTTAATTACTCAAACATTGATGTGTAACACTGATGATGTTACCTAGTTTGGTAATAAAACATCTGCAAAAAAATCAACTATACTCAGAGAGCACCAAGGACCCCTCATTTCAACCTCTAGCTACAAATATTCTCCTTTATTTGTAAGATGATACTTTCCTAATGTATTTCATTTTTCTTCACCTTTTTCTCTCCAGGAACAAAATATGAGTGTCCTTCTTGTCCTCTAATCTTATATCATTAACATCTTTCGGTACATTCAATAGAAAATTGTGACTGGCCAAAAATTACTCAGAATGCATAGTTTAGCAAATATTTGAACCTGTTATCCCTGATCTTAATCTGATGTCTTCAGCAAAGTCACAGAGGTAATCCTTGCCTTATGATCTCAATTGACCCCAACATTTCTGTTGTTAAGCGAAACATTTGTTAATTGAGTTTTGCTCTATTTATCACCTTTCACACATTTGTTAAGTAAGTCACTTGCAGTTGTTAAGTTAGTAATACAGTTGCTAAGTGAATCTAGTTTTCCCATTGACTTTACTTGTCAGAAGGTTGCAAAAGGTGATCACATGACCCTAGGATACTTCAAAGGTCATAAATGTGAGTCAGTTTTCAATTGTCTGAATTTTGATCACATGACCATGGGGATGCTGCAATGGTTGTAAGTGTGAAAAATTATCAGAAGTCATTTTTTTCAGTACCGTTGTGTAACTTCAAATAGTTATTATGCTTAGGAACGTCTATTCCTGCACTGTAGAGAGCATCCTGATGGGCAACATCACAACCTGGTTTGGGAACAGCACCATGGAAAACAGA
>JAEANM010028691.1:0-10320 GCA_017656035.1 Myanophis thanlyinensis
TGTTAAATATTTCCGGCATAATTCCCAACAAAAAAATTTCTGGCTTCAGGTCTATGTGTTGTTTTATCATCTTTTCCTACCATGTGTGGATTTTAGTCCAATATACATGAGTCTTAAAGTTGTCCAGGTTGGACATCCCTGGTCTAATCTGTTGAGCCACATGGTGAGTAAGGGAAGTTTAGTTTTGAGCAACCCTTTGGTTATGCATGTATGTAAAAAGAGGTAAAGTTTTGAATTTGTCATTCCAGGCTTAGTAGATGAAGCCATTGACACCAAGTCCCTCTTGGATGCCTCTGAGGAAGCCATTAAAAAAGACCTGGATAAATGTAAAGTGGCAATGGCCAATGTTCAACCACAGATGCTGGTGGCAGGGGCCACCAGCATTGCCCGGCGAGCTAACCGTATCCTGCTGGTGGCAAAGAAAGAAGTAGAAAACTCAGAAGATCCTAAATTCCGTGAAGCTATTAAAGCTGCCTCGGATGACCTGAGCAAAACCATTTCGCCAATGGTGATGGATGCCAAAGCTGTGGCAGGCAACATTTCTGACCCTGGTGAGTGTTTTGCCAGGCTGATTCAAACTTCTGGCCTTTTGATGTTCGTTCCTGGAAAATAAGTGCACAATTGCAGACAGCTTGTGAGGTTGATTTAATAGTGCAGTATAAGAAGCACCAATTCAATCCTTTATTGTCAGTGCACAACATATGTCAATGCACAACATATGCACAGCGAAATTGAACCACCAAGTTATGTGAGTGGACATCTTTTTTTTCAAGAGCTTCTACCCATCCAATCTGATCCAACAGACTGCAGGTCTTGTCAGCCAAAGAGTTGACTGGCAGGAACTAGATGATGGGCTTTCTCTACTGTAACAGCTGCCTGGTAGAATGGTCTCTCCATGTAAAATTGGTATTCCCCAAAGCTGGTACCTGGATTGTGTGAAAGTTTTATTACTTGTCTTTACTATTAGTGGATCTATCATGACAGCTGTACTTGCACGATGTTTTTGTTGTTTTAAAGATTTTCAATGGTTTTAATGGGTTTTTGAATTTTAGAATTCTACACTGCCCAGACTTGGTTTGGGTTGGGAAGCTATAGAAATTGAAAATGAATGAATGAATGAATGAATGAATGAGACCAGTGTAGGTCTGTTGATGTGTCCCTTGTCAAATAGCTGTGCCAGGGGCTGAAAAATGGAAAATTGTCATGTGTGAAAGATCAAGTCCACATATGAAGGTCCATTTAAATTGATTTATTGCTAAAAAGCGTATGTGTAGGGATATTCTCAACTAACGGTTAGCATTTGCTTGGAGTTAAATAAGGGTCAGTTCAAAGGAAGTTAAACTTTGTTCGCTTGATACATAGGGATTCTAGACTGACCCCTTGTTTAACTCACCCCCCAGGTTCTGCTATTCCTTCTCTTTCTATTAAACTTATTAAGTTTAATAATTGGTTTTGTTTCTTTATCTTACCACTATTCCCTTGCTCTTGAGTCTCTTAACATCACTGGAGAGTGTCAGTGCATTTGGTTCATAGACTGAAAGAGGCATAGTAACAAGGTCAGCCAATGGGAACTGTTTGGAAACTGAAACAGTATTTGCTGGAGACAGGTAGGAGCCTGGGTGTGACTTAGCTCAGCAGCTCTGAAACAGAAACTGAAACTTAAGCAGTCTATGCTGAGCTCTGAGTTGAAACTGCAAGTGTTTACTCCTCTCCTCTGCTTGTGTTCTTTAGTGTTTGCTACCATGTTAGAAAACCTACTTTGGGGTATTGTATATTTACTTCATGTGTTATATATAAAGAGAAGTTATTGGATCCTGCTGAGCTCATTTACTTGTGTGTGCTTCTGAATGTGATTGTTACAACAAACTCTGACAGAGAATTTTGTATGTCTTGGGTTCGGGTGGTGCCAAGTCATTGCCCAAAGCTAATGTTAACCGCCTAGATTAAAATATTTTGCTACCAAAATTTTAAAACAATCTCTCTCTTTTTGCCAGGTTTGCAGAAGAACTTTATTGATTCTGGATACAGGATTCTAGGAGCTGTAGCCAAAGTCCGAGAAGCTTTCCAGCCCCAGGAGCCGGATTTCCCTCCACCTCCTCCTGACCTTGAGCAACTCCACGTAAGGAGAATTAGCATTTAGTATGGTTGATGAAGGAGACATCCAAATCTGCAGCTGTCTGTTTAGAGCTGGGTTTTTCAGACCTGGCAACTTCCAAGATTTGAAAAATACCGGTTTCTAGAGCATGTTTGTGTGTTTGCAGGGTTGTGACTGTTGCACAGCTAAATTGCTTGGCAGCTAAGTTAGATTCCAAAAACACTAATAGTATTCCTTTCCATTTTCAAAATAATTTGTAACAGGTTTTTGGGGTGCTCTTTAATTTCTGTGGCTTCTCTCTTGACTCTTGATTTGCACTAATTATCCAGCTCCTGTAGGGTTTGTTGAGGAAAGCAGCAGTTCACGAAATGCATGCCACTCAGTGCTTACGGTCACACCTACAATATATGATTGAATATATCCTTAAATAGAAACCACAGCCAGCTGTCTAAAAGTGGAACAGGCTTTTTTTTCTTTTCTTTTTTTACGATTTAAACTGATGGTTGCAATTGCAGAAAGTCCTTCCCCTCTGGCCACAGTGGAGACCGGAACTTCCATCACGGAACGTAGAACAATAGAGTTGGAAGGGACCTTGGAGGCCTTCTAGTCCAACCCCCTGCTCGAGCATTATATCATTTCAGATAAACAGTTGTCCTATCTCTTTTTAAAAGCTTCCATTGATGGAGCACCCACAACTTCTGAAGGCAAGCCATTCCAATAGTTCCAGGTTGCTTCTCTCCTTGATTAGTTTTCGTCCATTGCGTCTCATCTTGGTGCTTTGGAAAATAGCTTGACATCCCCCCCCCCCAGTCTTCGTAGGAGCCACTCAAATGTTGGAAGACTGCTATTATGTCTCCCCTACTCCTTCTTTTCATTAAACTGGACATAACCAATTCCAGCAACCTTTCTTTTTATGTTTTAGCCTCCAACCCCCTAAACAATCATCTTGGTCTTCTCGGCACTCTTTCCAGAATCTCAACATCTTTTTTATAATGGGATGGCCAGAACTGGATGCAGAATTCCAAGTGTGGTCTTACTAAGGCTTTGTAAAGGAGGACTAGAACTCCACATGATCTTGATTCTAGCCTTCTATTAATGCAGCCTAGGATTGCATTGCATTGGCTTTCTTGGCTGTATTCTGTTCCCGGTCTTCAAACACCCGAAGGCATACCTGGCTGTATGCCACAACTACTGAGGAGATAAGCAACCCCCTGGCTGAGAGCCCAGAATGCTATCTCAATTAAAACAAGGCTTGATATCAAATCATGAATTCTCCTGAACAACCTTTCCATACGGCTAATGTGGTAAAACTATTGCTTCCTGCAAGGTTCCCCTCCCATGGCCCACCTATAAGCTCTCTGGGAGGGGCCAATCATTAACCCCTTAGTTTCTTCTCTGCTTCCGAAGCTGATCTCTCCTCCTGGCAGGCCTACGCAAAAATACATCAGGGACAGCCTCCCTCTGTTCTTCCTCACTGCTCCCTGACTCAGGTGCCACCTGGTGGCCGACAGGCCTCTCTAGTCCCCGCTCTGACTCCGAACACCCCCCAGAGTCTTCCTCAGCCTCCAGGGCAGCCCCATAATGTTCATCGCTGTCAGATTCCACCAACAGCTCAGCCAGCCACTGTTGGGCCACAACAGGCTGCTGCCACCTACTCCTGGCTCATGTTTAAGTGAATGTCCACTAGGACTCCAAGGTCCCTCTCACAGTTACTATTTTTGAGCCTGATTTCATCTAATCAGTACGTGTACCTTTGGTTTTTCCTGCCTAAATGTAAAACTTTGCTTTTCTCCACATTAAAATTCATTTTGTTGGATAGGGCTCATTGTTCAAGTCTGTCAAGATCTCTTTGGATCCTGAGCTTGTCTTCTGGGGTGTTGGCAATTCCTGCCAGCTTAGTGTCATCTGCAAAGTTCATGATTTCCCCTTCCATTCCCTCATCGAGATCATTTATGAAGATATTAAAGACATTGCCAAGTGAATTATTTTTGGCTTATCGAAACATTGAAGGTTTCACTAAAAGAGTAGCACCAGTTGGTCGCAGACTGCATCACAATGCTGCAGCCATTGTGAATGCATGCCAGTGGCCTGAATTTTGATCAAGTGTCCATGGCGATGCTATGACCGTCCTAAATGCAAGCATGAGTCCTAAGCCACTTTTTTCAACACCATCATAATGTCGAACAGTTCACTAAATAAATGGTCTTAAATGGAGAACTGCTTGTAGTTGCAATGAAAACCTTCAATTAAGGAAACTGATTTCTGTCTGAGCAGCCTGGAAATTCTGGCTGTTTTCTTCTCCCTTGGTGTGCTTGTATAATATACAGCTGGCACAGTCATTGAATTTTAATTATTGGCTTATAGCAGTGGTGGCAAACCTTTTATATACCGAGTGTCAAAAAGCACGCGCTTTGCATGTGCCATCTGCACTTGCGTGCAGCTCCTCCACGTGCGCTGCATGTGCAACAGCGCCATCTGCGCATGCATGCAGCTTTTGAATGTGCACTGCATGTAGGCACACACGCACACATGAGCAATTGCATGTGAATGCGCAGGAGAGTTCTGAGGACCAGCTGGATTTCCTGCTGCAATCTCATGCATGCACAGCAGAGGCCCGAAGATCAGCTAGGTCTCTGCAATTGCACATGCATGCATGCATGCATGCGTAATTGCATGTGCATGCTCAGCTGGAGGTAAGTTGGCCGACAGCTTGTGTGCCCAGCAAGGTGGCTCTGCATGCCACCTGTGGCACCCGTGCCACGGGTTCGCCATCATGGGCTTATAGGCTACCTTTGCTTCAAGAGCTTCCCCACTGCAGTGTTGTTGTTGGTTTAAAAAAAAATTTTTTTTTTTTTTAAAAAGCCCTGATTTAAATTGTGCTATCTGTGGCCATCAGATGTGAAAGTGCCCTTTTGAATCCCGGGATGGGGGGATGCATGGGGAATGTTGCACATCAGGGGTGTCGAACTCACAGGTGCTTAAATCCAGCCCATGGGGCCCAACTGGGAATATCAAAAGACCTGCCTGCAGTGCCTCTGCCGACGAAAACGGGCAGAAAACTGGGCTAAAAACCAGCCATATGGAGGCCCGGCATGCCCCATTTTGCCGAGTAAAGTGCTGCAGAAGACATCTGTCCGTCCGTCCCCCCTCCCGGCTTCCCGGCTTGCGGAGAACTACAATGCTGATCCGGCCCTCAAACAAATCTAGTTTGACACCCCTATGGTACCCTAAAGAGGGGCCTCCTCTTGGCTCCTCCTTCTTTCCTGAAATATTATGCAAGTTGTCCATTCAGAAAACCCCAGCAAAGAACGAAGAAGGTGCCTCTTAACGATCAGGAGATAATTGTAGACAAATGTGCGCAAAGTTAATTTTTTTTTTCACTTTGCCCTCACTCAGCCTTCTGAGTCATAAGAAACGGCTCTTCTTGTAAACATCAACTAACAACAGGATTACTCTGAGTTTGGAAAACCAGGCCAAAAAAGCATCAACATGTCCATCGTGGAATGTGCTACGGATCCGGCTGTTGACACCCCAAATGCTTCTTTCCGCAGCTCACCGATGAATTTGCTCCGCCAAAGCCCCCTCTGCCTGAAGGGGAGGTCCCTCCTCCCCGCCCCCCACCCCCCGAAGAGAAGGACGAAGAGTTCCCAGAACAGAAGGCCGGCGAGGTGCTTAACCAACCCATGATGATGGCTGCCAGGCAGCTCCACGATGAAGCCAGAAAGTGGTCCAGCAAGGTAAGTCCTTAGTGTAGACCCTCTGCGTTGATGCTTCTTGACTTAATTTGTTTCCTTAGAAGATGCTCTTCAAGGACGACTCTGCATTGTAGATTAGAAGTCTTCTCATCCCACCATTTCCAGTGCTTGTTTTCCTTCTTGTCTTGCTTCCTCCCAGCTTTGGGTGTGTGAACGTTTGAATGTTGGATTTTTCTGGGTCAGGACACGAAACAGGGGGAGGAGAATCTGGTGGTTGATTCTCCCCTTTTGAAGCTTTGTCTCGGCTGTTGAAAGGATCAGTTGGTCATTCTTCCACAAGGTGGGGATCTCAATTTGGATGAAATAGTCTCCCCTCCGTATCCTAGGAATGATGGAGTCTAGCTTACATTTGGCTTTGGGTGTTGTTTTGTGTATTTCTGAATGCTGCTCTCTCTTGAACTATATTTTACTTTATTTACAATACTTGTAGATCTCCCCGGTTATAAGACTTCAGGCTGTGTTCCACAGGAGAAGCAAAAACAAAACAACCATGCTTTATGGTTTTAAAGCAAAAAGCAAAAAAAAAGGAGCTAGTTATGTGAACCTTGGAAGCCTTCCTCTTGGTGTGTTTCCGTATATTACTCTGAAAGACACTGAAATGCTGCCTTAAAATATAGCATTGTATTAGGATATTTTGTAAAAATAAAGTAAAATGTAAAAAGTCTCAGGGAAGCACAGAAAAGTGGGATTGCAATCAACTATCCAAAGAGAAAATGAAGTCTCTATATACATACAATATGCATGCAAAAGCTAATTTAAAAAAAAAAAGCCTTCTCTTTTTCCCTTAGAGATGATACAGAAAAGGGGCCATCCAGAACTAGCTTTCAGA
This sequence comes from Myanophis thanlyinensis, assembly GCA_017656035.1. Lineage (NCBI taxonomy): Eukaryota > Metazoa > Chordata > Lepidosauria > Squamata > Homalopsidae > Myanophis > Myanophis thanlyinensis. The sequence continues at coordinate 6,680 of JAEANM010028691.1, forward strand.
GAGGTTTCTGTCTTCTGAAGGTGTTTTGATGCCTCCTACAGGTTTTGATTCCCACATATTCTGATATCCCTACTTAAAATGGTGGACCAGACGGGAAAAAACAAACCAGCAAGCGAGATGCTGGGTTTCTGTGCTGTTCTAGACACAATTTACAGGGTTTGATAAGGCAGTTTTTCCCAGTTGCACACTGCTATGTGTAATGGACTCTTTGATGCCTGAGACCAGAAAGAAATGTTCCCCCTTTTTTTTTCTAGGTAGCCTCTGATCTTCTTGTTTTTTATTCCGTGGTAGAAAGTTGCAGGGAGCTGCAGAGAGGAAGAATAAAACACAGTTCTGGATATGTTTATGTGTGTGTGTGCATGTGTATGTAAGAAGAGTTGGTAGAACATGGAGGGAGCTATGCTAATAGGACAGATAAAGGACAATAACAAGAGAAATCAGTGTGGCTAGCATGCCTGTCCAGGAAAGAATGGAGAACTGGAACAGGACAAAGTTACTTTAGCTGATTTTGAGCTTTCCTTCCCTCCAGTCAAGGCAGCCCACAATGCATATCTGTAAAATTTCATGCTCTCTCTCCTTTTTAAAAGTGGCAAGTTTACAAGAAGATGCAATGTTCATGGATGTATATAACCTAGCAGGTGTTAATATTTAAGTGACTGACATGAAATACGGGATTTGTTCTTAGAATCATCTGAACAAAGTTTTATCTTCTCGCCTTTTCTTTTCCTTCCCCAGTCGGCCTATAATGTACCTAAACTTCCATCAGTGTCTGAAAACAGTATTATTTATCCTAAATGAGCATTAAATATGTATCTGGTTCTTCCTCGGAATTCAGGAAATCAGATGGTTTATTATTTTAGACCCTACTTTCTTTCTTGGACATCGTACTACTATTACTACTACTTTAAAGCGCTCCATGGCTTAGGACCCGGGTACTTACAGGACCACCTGTTGCCACCATCAACCTCCAGCCAACCGGTGCGTTCCCACAGGGCAGGCCTCCTCAGGGCTCCATTGTCAGGACAATGTCATCTGACAGCCCCGAGGGTACGAGCCTACTCTGTGGCTGCACCCTCCCTTTGGAACGAGTTGCCCCCGGAGATTCGGACCTGCAGGCCTTCCGGCGCGCATTAAAAACCCATTTATTTCAGCAAGTTGGTCTGGCCTAACACTTAACAGGGTCTTAAATTTGTTTTTAATTGAATTATTTAAATTTTTAAATTTTTAACTCTCATAATCTGGGCCATTGTTTTAATTTTTTTTTTAAATTATATTTTAACTTTTCTATGTATTTTTTAAATGGCTGTGTACCGCTCCGAGTCCTTCGGGAGGGGGGCGGTATAAAATTATTTGTAAATAAATAAATAAATAAATCTTGCGTTGATGGAGAAGGCATAGAAATTGGGGACAACCTAAGAATTAACATAAAGTTAACTAGCGAGGATAATAAACTGGATGAGATTTGCAAGTCCGATAATCCATTTTTCTTATTCATTCATTGCCTACACTGTGGGTCAAACTATAAATGATCATGTTCACCCCTTTTCTTATAATAAAGGATTACTTTATTAAACACAGGCTTTGATTTTAGGAACAGAATCTCTTCATAACAAATTAAAAACAGATTTTCTGAAATATTGCAGGAATATTTTCTGTTGATGAAATTCAGTAGCGTCAAAGACAAAGGGTAGTGTAATGCAGTTGCCTATTTTATAAGATAAATTGGACAATTTCCAGAGTGGATATTTGTTTGCCTTGGATGGAAATGGATGGATCTGACTTCTGGGTCTTCACAAAGCTGTTCTTCTGATACATTTCACCATTTTGTTCCCAAATGGTGCTGCTATACCAAAAGGGAAGGGAAAAGTGATTGACATGTCTTGTCAATTTATATTGATCTCTGCAACTAGGGTGTTTATCCTAATTATGATTTCTCCAGTATTTGAAAATCTTGGTTATTGAAAGGGGACAACTGTTTTAACTACTTGTGAAAATTCTGTTCTTAAGTGGTTGCACAAAAGTAGTATTTTTGTGAGTCGTGTTAGCCAGTTGATACGCCTCAGTGAACATGCCCAGGAAGTACATCATCATTATTTGTGATCATTTCTTCAATTTGGTACAGAAATTTCTCACTGCTAGAATTATTATCATTGCAAATCACATTCTGCCCCAAAGCAAAACACTTTGAGGTTTATTTTAAAAAAAGTGAGCTTAAAAACAGCTAAGTGCTTTACACAGTTTTATAGCAAGATGAAATGCCTTTATGAAGATGTAGATTGCTGATAGGATTTGTCCATTCTGAGAAAAATAGAAGGACTTTCTGTCTTTATTTCAAGGCAGATTTTGGAAGAGGCTGCCTCTGTCTTTCAATTTTGATGTAGACCCACATTGGAAAACCTGAGCTATTTTTGGAATTCTGGATGAGGCTTCAAATCTGCCCACATGTAGTGCAAAATTTTTGAAATTTAATGCTGCCTGTGACTCTGCGAGTATTTTTGAAATTTGAATGATTTTGTAACTTTAAAGAAACCAACCTGATACTTTGAATTTAGAGTTAAGCTTTCTCTTGAGTGCCTATTTTTAAAAGGGTCTTCTTTTAAGTTGGCAAAAGTTGCTACTTTTGAAGTATCAACCCAGATTGAAATTGCGTTAAAAATAATATGTCACATCGATTAGCTCTGACAACTTCGTACAGTAATCAAGCTATCATGAAAAAAGAGATCCACTTAAAATAATTTTTAGAACTGTGGTGAGAACTTCATTGACTCATATTTCTGGTTTTTCTCAGTGTCAGTTACCATTTCCCCCCTTAGTAAACCTTTGTAAATTGGATTTTTCTGAAGTCTGCATTGAACAACATATTGCTGTCCTTTTCCTTAACCCTTTCAAATCCTACTCTATTGTTCTGGTTAATGATCATAATAAAGATTGGATTGAAAGAAAATCGTAATTTAACCTTTGCTAGCATCTAATCGTATACATTAAATATTTGACTTCTTTTTCTATTGGTCATCTTCAAACAACGTAGCATAATCAGATCTCAGATTTGCTTAGAAATCTTGACTGAACAGTAGCGGTAGCAAGTAGCAACTAATTCTGATATATATATTTTAGTGGTTATATACTGTATTACTTAATCTCTTGGACCTATGGTTTCATGGGTCACTGAACATTAATGAACCAAGTAAATAGATATAGATATGTTTAGCAATTGTGTGTCTTTTTTTTTTAAGACAGTTCCTTCCTACCTATCCCCAAATTTATGGTTGGAAGAACAGAGAAGGAGAATTGGAAATACACTTTCTGGAGGCAGACTTCTTGATGTAATCATTTCTTTTATCCTCTCCACAAACATGTCAGATTGACCCCCAATAGAAGAACAAGGCTGACAAACTAATGTCTTGTTAATAAAGAAACTGAAAAGATGAATTCAAAAGGGATCATATTTGTTTTAGAGTTTGCTAATGTAATCGCACATAAAACCTTTTTCTTTCAGAATGCCAAATAATTTAGCACTCAGAATGTTGGATGAAATAAGGGTCAGCACAAAGATAGGGAGTGACTAAATAACAGTGAAGTTGTATCTTAAGCTCTTGAAAAAAGTAAATTTTGCCTTGTCCTTCCTTCCTTCCTTCCTTCCT
>JAEANM010028692.1:0-10320 GCA_017656035.1 Myanophis thanlyinensis
ATATCTTACTTATAGAATGACCACCTAACAGCCCAGCAGGATTCCTGAACTTCAGCTGGTTTGGGAGTTTCTCCAATTACTTTTCATTTTAATCACCATGCTTTGGAGTGGACTCTGGGAAGGATATGTCATCCAAAGTTTTTGCTCAAGAAATATTTGCCCTGATACATGCAGATATGTTAGATCAGAGGTGGGACCAGTTGCTAGAACCAGTTGTTAACTTTCTAAGCAGTTCGGAGAACTGCTGGTTCAGCTTGTTCTGTTTCAAGCGCACAGATGGCTTATCACAGTTAAACTCCACAGAAAAGGGTCTAATTATGGATTACTTTATTATCTTCAGGTATTCTCAATCAACAATTTACAATTATTGCAGGGATTCTTCTGAGGTGTATAAAGTCTGTTCCTTTTGCTGTAGATGAAAAGAAGATCCTTCCCACACAGGTTTGGATTTTAAAATGGCTCGTCTTGAAGGGAGAAAAGATCCCAGTAAGACTAGAGTTTGAAAAGCCCCACTGGCCAATTAGAAACACCAATTGTCTCATGGCATAAAACCTCATTTATGTCTCATGGCATAAAACTACATTTCCCAGAAGTCAATCCCTTAAGGGGATAGTTCCTAATTACTAAACTTTATCCCAATAAGCACACAGCTGGTCATTAGGACAGAGAACCGATTGTTAATTTTTTTGAATCCCACCACTGCGTTAGACTACATCTGTACTTTATTTCAATTTGTCAAGCTATTAAGATTAAAGTGGATTTTGTTATGGCTACATTTGGCCTACATGGTGAGTAACTTTGACTTTGGTAAAATAAAAGCTTTCATTAAGAAACTGCTTATTTTGCTCCATTAAATGGATAAAAAATGTGTGAAATTCACGAATGCAATTCCTGATGTTTACTAAATTATTTTGGATTTCTTGATTAAATTACTAGAATTTAAACATACCTATCAGTTATCCGGAAATTATTTAAGCAAAGTAAAAGGAAAAAAAATGAATTAGTGTAACTGGAATGCATGTATTGTTACAGATATGAAAGACTATATGATATTTCCTGTATGCTATATTCTTGACCATTAATAATATTCAAGGGGACATTAAGGGGATATAATTCTTTTGATCATTTTTAACAAGTATGTGACTACTTATGTGGCCGCTATGTTGAAAAACAGATTTGTCAAATTCATAATGACAGTAGAACAAGCCCACCAAACAGTCTATTGAAAGTGTCACCACAGTCCTGCCACCAAACAGGTCATGCATTCTATTTGATGAAGATTAGTTCTTTTTGTAGAATGTAACCATTTTATGCCAATTATCCATACTTCCAATGTCACACGGGGGAAAAAATTAACTATCATAAAAGAAACACAGACCATTTTGTTTGAAGTTGCCATTGCAGGTTCTTGCTTTGCCTTTAGCCCAATTCTGTCTTTTTCCAACTGGAATTCTGCAGATTCTCGGACAGAATTAATTTCTGCTCATTACTCTAGAGGACTTTGAATGAACAAAGTACAATGTTTTCAGATCCATTCATTCCTTTTTGTTTTACCTAATTCATATGCAAACTTTGAAATAATGCACAAGCTTGAAATAAATGTCTCGGTCTGATGAAACTTTGATTGGATTGTCCCAATGAAGCAGATTGGTAATCATACAGGGAATCTGCTTTAGAAGATCAAATGTTGCAGAATTTGGAAGATTCAATGGCTCCTCTTCTGCTTTGGGGGTTGTTACAGACCATACAAAATGTAAAATTTCATTCCCATGTTTGCAAAAAGCTGAGCTTTGGGAAATGAAATGGACTCTTTGATATTGAACTAAGTAGATAGCCCATGAATATTCTAACTTCATGAAACTCTGATTATCTTAGCTCTGTTGGGAGGACAGACTAACCTTGTTTGGACTTCATTTGCTTTCTAAGTTCTCAATTTACTTGATTTTTCTGTCTCTTGGGCCAATGAACTGTTAAACTTTTACAGTAACTCTATTACAGCAACAGGAACCCAGTATTGTGCTCTGAATATGGAGTCAAGTCTGATTCTTAGATCAAATCATATTTTTTTTTAAGAATGGAACAGGTTGCCAACCTTCTTGACAATGAGTGAATGAATGATGAGCTAACATACAGTAAATATTAGTCTAAATGTTAAAAATTTGTAAGAATTGGGGAAAGGTTAAAAAGATGTTTCTTTCACTAGCATTTCTTTTATGAAGACTCTTACCTTGTGGTAAGGGATATCTAATATATTTTACAAATAAATACATCTATATTTGTGTCATTTTGTCTAATTGGGTCATTATGATGAACATTTATCTAATCTAATCTAATCTAACCTAATCTAATCAATTTAATCTTATCTATTTTTTTCTGGACCACCCATTTCCCTCAAGGAACATGCCATAAATAAGACCTTTCGCTTATTATGAGGGAATTTGTTCCAGGAGACACTAAGTTTCCTCATTCATTATTCTGGCATCCCAAAAACATAATGATCAGAGGCAAAAGAACTTTACTGAGAAAAAAAAATGAGTATGGCAAAACAATCTTTTTAAAAGTTTTGAACAAGTCAACAACAACAAATCAATAAATAGGGCCCCCACATGCAACCCTCTTTGATTTTCAAATTTTCCATTAAGACTGAATCAGGGCTAAATCACACTTGTATAGTAGTAACACTAATTTTTATTTTTCCATCTTAAAATATCACTCTGCAATTGTCCTAAAACAGAAAAAAAATAACTGATGGGAAGGTATTGAAAATATTTCCATTGTTGTTCTTGCAAATTAGAAGCTAAGATTACAAATATTTTTAACACCTGATGCAGAGCTCCAGGATTGCTGGATAATGGGAGCAAAAGAGCAAACATTCATATTTATGATGTAGTACAAACTAAAAAACAAGCAATCCACATTATTTAGCTGCTAAACCGATCCACTGTATACATTCGTATTAAACAGAGCAATATATTCATACATTGGCTCCTGAAATCTAAAAGATAATAATGGTGATGATGATGATGTCACATTATTGTGAATTGAAAAGGATAGAAAATAAACATCATCCCATTGCATTCCTTTTCAAATTTCTTTATTCTACCTTGCTAGCCATGAGTAGAGTTTGTTACAGGTCTAGGTGATTTACAATGCTCACAGACATTAAAATTTAATCTCTTTGGGGGCCTAGTAGATGATGCTGAAGAAGCTCAGCATTAATTTTTTTTCCACTACCTAATTGCTTCTGTTAATAAACCTTGAAGGTTGATTAAAAGAGCTGACAAACCAAATGTCACATATGTGCCTGGTTCCTGCTTTGTTTTGTTTTTAGTTTTTAAATCAGTGACATTGTTCCTACCCACTTCATAGAACTAGTAGCAGATGAGAAATAATAATATTCCATGGAGGTACAGACAGAAGGCACATTTTATTTTATTTTATTTGTCAAACATGTACAAGATAGCAGGTATAGGTATAAACATAATCATAAACAAAGGAAGTAAGTACATATAAATGGGAACAGTAAGACAAGGATGGTAGGCACACTGGTGCGCTTATGCATGCCCCCTTTACAGACCTCTTAGGAATGGGATGAGGTCCACAATAGACAGCTTGAGGTGGAAGCTCTGAAGGTTTGAGGATGTAACAATGGAGTCGGGTAGAATATTCCAGGCGTTGACCTCTCTGTTGCTGAAGTCATATTTTCTGCATTCGAGTTTGGAACAGTTTACCTTGAGTTTGTATCGATTGTTTGCCTGTGTATTATTGTGGTTGAAGCTGAAGTAGTTGTTGATAGGTAAGACGTTTTAGCAAACAATTTTGTGTCCTATGCTTAAATTGGACTGCAGGCAGCACAGTTCCAGATTGTTCAAGCCCAGAATTTCAAGTCTGGTGGTGTAAGGGATTCTATTGTGTATAGAGAAATGGACTACTCTTCTCATGAAATACCTCTGGAGCCGCTCAATCGTGTTAATGACCAATATACAGTGTGGATTCCAGGCAGATGAACTGTATTCAAGAATTGGCCTGGCAAAGATTTTGTATGCCCTATTAGCAATACAATGTTACATATATACTGGAATTTTTTTTTTGGGGGGGGAAGCTTTAGTTGAAAGATTAGCTGTGACCCTATCCAGGAAAAATTGAGTAGCCTAAGTTATGAACTGATTAAACTTTCAGAGTGGATTGTGCAATGTCATTTTTGTCAAATTATCATTGAAGTTGATTCAAAAACTTCAACTGATGTAGCTGCCTGAGCTATTTTTGTAATGGTCACATCAATTTTGACAAATTTCTGAGATGGGCAGATAAGACAAATAGGTTTGCCATATCAGAAATGTTAATTCTTGCTTGATTCAACATAATTTATAGAAGTCTAGAGGCCACCTAAATCATTTTGCTCTACCCATGACCCAATTTCTTCTTTGGGTTTTGTATTACTTGCTTACTAACTCGATTACGTTAATCAGTGTATATAGCCAACATATGATTCAGGACAGCAATATACAATTAAAAACAATGAATTAATGAATTAATGAATATAACATAAATGCTTGAGGCAATTTGATCTAACCAAAAATCAATATAAAAATAATTAAGTTGGGTACAAAATCTGCTAGCTCAGTTCCTGGGGCAAAAAGACATGTCTTGTCATCCCAAAATCAAGGAAGGTTAGGGCCATCTGACTGTTAGTGCCTCTGCCAGCAAAAATGGAGCATGGGAGTGCTGTGTATGGTCCTTCCAAACTCCATTTTCATTGATATATGATTGCAGGAGGCTATCACAGCCAAAAACAGAGTTCAAAAGGGCTGTGGGTGGCCCTCCCAAGCTCCATTTTCATTGTTACAGGGTTGCAGGATGCCATTGCAGCCAAAAATGGAGCTTACGAGACAGTTTTTACTGGCAGAGTGCTCGGGCCAACACAGGCACCCGTGACATGAGTGACATCATGCTGGCCATGCCCACCCTGGCCACTCCCATATCACCCCCACCCCGAGGTCAAACACAATCCTGATGCAACTCTCAATAAAATCAAGTTTGACACTCCTGACTTACAAAATAGTAGTGTTACATGAAAATTCCTCAAAGACTTGCAAACATTGTCACCCATTCAGGCTGCCAGGGACAATGAAACAGAACATCAACAGCAAAGTGTTGAGATGTATAATGGGATATGATCAGCATATTGATTACAGCTAACCCAATATCAACAGATTATTTCACCTGGTTACCTCATAAGAGCAGGAAGAGAAGTCCTGCATTGCTCAGAAACAAGGGCTGAATCCTACCTCTCACAAACATTTACTGAAGCAATGAAGGAAGAAGGAAAACTACTGTGACAAAGTTATTCCCATTGTCAACTCTGTGAGTCTCTCCAGAAATATACCTTATCTGATGGTACTGAAGGCTGCTGAGGGATCTATAAAGACCAGAATACATTCTTCATTTTAATCTCAGTCCCACCATATTAGATCCATGTTCAAGTGGTAGGTCATCTATGAGATGAGCAATTGTGTGACCAAGATTTAAATATGAGTGAGAAGGGTCCAGATCATTTGCTTCCTCTGGAGATATAACCAGGCCAGATTTTCAACAATCTTCTTTAAAAATTGGAGATGGACCATATTGGATTCAGTGTTGGCTACTTGAGAAGGGGGCAGACCATTATTTTAGTAAGCACAGATATATGTTCTTCCTCCAACCTACCAACAAAAAAGGACATGGATCTAATATCAGGTTGCTGTGCCAATAGATTCAAGGACATTGTTCAGTTCTTCAGCCTAGATCTTCCCATTGAGATATAATCTTTCTAGACTATATCTCAATCAATTCAACCAGATCTACACAACACAGACAGAATCCAAGTGACTTTTGTGAAAGATGTCTTGAATAAGCCTCACAGTAGCCTATCAGAAGGCAATTTGCAGGTCACTTTGTCACCAAAATATAAAATAAGTATGCATGAGTAGTACCTTATTACAGGCCAACCAGTAATCACATCATATTAAGACAGCAAACGGAATAAGAAATTAACTGACCTAACTATTACTAGGAGAAATATCTACACAAATAACTTAAGCATGCACACTTGGGAACAAAATATAAAATTCTGTCTATTGACTTAGAGAAAAATCTTATTTGAAGGGTACTATTCTGAGATACTCCTTGTCTGATCAAAACAGATGACTCTATCAGAGTTCTTGAGTGATATCACTATATATATATATATCACTACATATCAGATTATAGTTATCTGTAATCTGATAATATATATTAAGATAAGATTTATTCTTGTATATACAAAGTAGTTTACAATCATTCAACTATAGATAGCTTCTTAATAATTTAGTGAACTCTTTCTCTCTGTGTGTATGTGTGCATGGATGTGAATGATCATTTTTCTTCAACATTTTTAAAATGTTTATGTGCCCATACTTGTACGTTTCTTTTAAAATTCAGTCCATGGATGAACATTTTATTTGTTTCAATGAATAAGGGTTTTAAGTACAATTAATGGGAAAGTAAAATTAATTGGTTTCTCTGTCTTGGGAACAATTATAGAGCTACTTACATCTGCCCTTATAATTTTCATTCCAACCAGTACAAATGACAAATTGGTCTGGAGGGCTCATGTGGCCTTATTCTCGACCATTCTTTATATCTAAAACATGAGATCTTTTAATCCTTTACAAATACATTTTAGTCCACTCCCAGCTCTCATAAATGCTTTACTTCTATAATAGGCATTGACTTTGCATGAGGAATATTATTATTCTGACCTGTTGAGGAGAATATTTGCTTCCATTAATAGTTAAGTGTCTGCACCTATGAACATTATACACTTTATTTGCTACTCAGTAAGAAAATGGCATGATGGGGAGATTTCTGCTACAAAATGAAATTGCAACCTTAATCACACAAATAAAGAGGTAAGCTCAGCTAAGCACAGTGAAGTATACTTGTAAGTATATGCAATGCTTTTATTTCATGATGATGCTAGAGTTGCAACATATTTAGCTTTCTTTAAAGTTCCGCTCTATTTTCTGCCTAGTTTTTATAATATATTTTTAGCCTGCCTCTAAACTTCTTAGTTATTTAATATTCTCAGCAATCAGCTTCATTCCATTAAGGAAATAAAGGGGGAAAAAAGAGTGTTTTACTTTATCTCATTTTTTTTAGAATTCAATTTTAGAAGGTTAACCTAGGAAGCTAATCATTAAATCTTGATGAGCAAAAAGAAAAGCACTTGAATAAATTCCAACTACCCAAGTCCCAAAAAAGTCTCAAACAATCAACAAATTAATACCAACAGTTGATTGAATCTTAGTAAAGGGGGATAATTTATTCACTTTAAGTGATCAATCTGACCCTGTAAATTTCATAGGAAATGAGCTTAAAGATCTATAGGGCAATCATACAACGAGCCATCTACTTTTCAAGGAGGTCAGATAACCTACTGAACACTTCAGGCACTGAGGATGGAGAATTTAACAGCTGCTGTCTCTCAGCCTGATCTGCCGGGGAAAACAGGTTTTTTTTATAGCCGACATTGTGTCTTTGATCTATCTGAATCTTACAGCCATCAACAAAAAACTTGATGCTCTGTACAACCTTGTAAATCATTCTGCTGAGTGCCAGACAGCTGAAAGGCTATATTCTATAGATGAAGAGAGAACAAGTTTGTTGTTCCCTGGAGAAATTAAAGTGACCCCAGATGGCAACCTGAAAACTCTCTCAACATCTCATCTCTCTGATGCTCCAATTATCTTCTACAACCAACTCAAATAATGCTCATTATTAGAGACAACTTTATCAACCAACACAGATGGACTTATTGCAAGTCAGCTATTCCCTCTCAGTTATGTGGCATAATCTCTCATGTAAACACAGAAGCCATAGGCTGGCTATCTGCAGAATCTTAATTAAATTCAAAACTCCATCTATCTTACGGTACTCAAAAAGAGAAAAATCTGTGGAATCCTTTTCAATTTAAAAATATGCTCTCCTTGTGAGTTGAACACATCTGTTGCTTAATATTGAAGAGAAGGTACTCTGTCAAATCGTTTCGCTAAAAATCCAAGCTACTTTGAGACATTGGCTCAGAAGATAGGCTAATCTTGAGCAGAGTTAACAATAATTTGCCCAAGGACAATATAACTCTCTTAACTCCAGAGATCTTCTCTGAAGAAATCTTGGTAAAGGAATGTTTTACACCATAATTAAAATTGCAAGGAGTCATTCTTCTTCATAGACTATAGGATGGGAAACTGTGGTGGGATGCAACTGGTTTTATTACTGGTTCAGTGTGCATGTACACACCATACATGCTGCCATGCAGCTTCTAAACTACAAGTATTGAACTTACGAGAGGCAGCCTGGGTGAGTAGGAAAGCTATGGAGGCATGGAAAACAGCTCTTCCACATAATTCAGCTGAGTTACAAAGAAAAAAAAAGGATATAGGACAGGATAGGGCAGAGGCAGGTAGGTGTGGGTGGGTAGGTGGGCGTGGGCGTGGGTGGGCAGGCCCAAATGCTCATTGCCACTATCAGTTGCTAGAACCACTGCATCCAGGCTGAATACCACCACTGATGGGAATCCACATTCTAACACTGAATTGCTTAAAAAAAAACCAAAAACCTTACATGTCAACACCTGTCCTTGTGCCACTATGAAAGAGAACCTCACATTATCACCACAGAAGTTTTGCAGCCCCTTGCCAATTAACAGAAGCAACTCCATCTATTTCTCATTTTACTTCACCAGAGCTTACATCCAGCTTTTCTCACTAGGCTGCACTACACAAATCACAGTCCAACAAAGAGTCCCTGCAGAAATGCCAAAGCATATCATAAGCTGACCCTGCTCTTAAAGCTGCTCTGGACCAATGCTCTACACCAATTCAGCCAAGCATGATTCCATTATAACTTAAGAAGCCAGATACACATCTGCCGGTCTATGACTGGATAAAGATTGATTGAGTCAAGTACAGGTTTTACAATTCAAATCCCTCAGCACCAGAGACCAATTCAAATATACTTTCATCACGCCTGAATGGTCGACCAATTCCCAGATTCAATCTTGAGCTCTGTCCTCTCTCAACCACATAATATTCCTTTTCAGATCACACTCTAGAGCTGATCTCTTGGGATATAGCTAATTAGCACTCCAAAAATAATGATCACACTTTCACAACTCCAATTAGAATGTCCTGATATTGCCTTCTTTCAGGAAATATGGTAGCAAGAGTCAGTGATGTTGGCTGATTTCATCCTTTCTTAACACTTGCAAATTCTAATTTGATGTGGGTCATGCTCAAGGGGCACATCCATCTTCTGAACCTCAATAAAAACCAGAGGCTTTTAGCATCTTGTGCTAGCAAAAGATGTCCGCAAAGTTCTCAGTGCTTACTATCAATTACTAAAGTTTTCACCAGATCAATTGAGAGGTAACTTCCTGTGAAAAGGAACCTTAGAAACAAGCCTTCAGAATCCTAGTTTGACAAAGAATATACCAAAACAAAGCCAATTTACTGGCTGTTTTTTAGAACTGCCAAACATGAAAATTACTATATTCCCACCCCACATTCCTTAAAAGCAGAATATAAGATTCTTTGCCAAAGCAAAGAGCTGGACAGGTGCATACAGCTCAAACACTTGCTTTCTAACAAAAGCACTGGGAAAACAAATATCTCTGAGAACCGGGTTAGCTACTTATGTCAGATATTAGTAAATCAACTAACTGTTCACTCTTCTCACTATTGCAGTTGATTGGGCCAATTCTATTTCTAATTTCTCAAAGAAATGGCAGAGCAGTGGGTAGTGACCCTATTCCAGATGTGTTCTTCAAATCTGATACGAATGGTGCCAATGGTGGTATTCAGCCTGGTTGCACCGCTTCTAGTGAACCAATAGCAGTGATGACATTTGGCCCCACCCACCTACCCCCTGCCCTTTCCTGTCCCATATCCTTTTCTTTTCCTTTTTTGCTCACTTGAATCACACAGAACAGCTGTTTTTCATGCCCCTGCAGCCTTCCTACATACCTGGGCTGCTCTGGTAGGGAAAAACTTGCATTTTAGAAGTTTGCACGCACCGAACCGGTAGTAAACCCAGTTGCATCCCACCACTGAATGGTGCTCCTGTTTTTTATTTGTCCCTTTTGGACAGTGTTGATCATGTTAGTTACTCATCTGAGTATGTTGAGAGTAAAATTGATCAATAACTGTCCCAAGTTTTCAAAAGGAGGGCAGGCTAATGCAGGGATTTATTGCTGCTCAGCAATACAACTCAAATTTATTAATAATAATAATAATAATAATA
>JAEANM010028693.1:0-10319 GCA_017656035.1 Myanophis thanlyinensis
TTCTTATGTATAGCACAGGGTGAAATATTGTTTATGTTATGTTGTCTATTATTAAAATAAATAAAATTTAAAAAAAACAAAAAAAAAACATCAGAGTTATGATTTCAAAGAAAGATTTCTCCACTGCATCAATATCATGGAAAACATGTCTTCTGAATCACTAAAAGACTAATATTCAGATATATCTAATAAAATGGATAGTATCATTTCATTAACCATTGGTAACAATTTTTGGATGTTTGAAAGACATTTATCAGATTAGTGAGTATTTCCAGCAAGCTGACTTAAAGAACAATTTTGATATGTTTTGGAGTATTCTTTATTTTTCATATTTTGATCGCATTTTTAATCTAGTTAGTCATATCAATTTAATTTGAGCAATCTAAAAGCTACATGAAATTAATTAGATACATTTCTTTTTTTTAGAAGCATTTTTTATTTTTCCAGTATAACTTGCACAAAGGATACAATAAAACTGGTATAACATTTCATTTCCATAAAAAAAACCATTTACATATTTGTTTTGCTTGTCAGTAATTTACAATATATTTTATCATCTATCTCCTGTTCACATATGTACATTTCTGAAGGCTCATCAGTGGCATCAATAACAATATAGAGAGAGCTAAGTGATGCATTTTATTATAGCGCCTTGTTTAAAGAACAAACACTATTTTTTCTAAGAAAAAATATAAGAACTGGAGTTTAGAAATAAATGAATACTTAAATTAGCAACTGCTTAAATTGGGTTAGTATGGAAGAACTGCCAAATACAGAGCAACATCCATACAAATTTACTTCTGCAAATTTAATATTTGAATCAAATCAGCTAAATAAAATTGGAAAGCTCTTCCGCATTCTAATTTTATTTAGCTGATTTGATTCACATGCAAACAAGTACAGATTAAGCAGATTGATACTGTCTTGTTACAGATATGTGTGTGTATGTGTCTGCATGAATCTATGTGTGTCACATAATTGATTCAGATGATGTGAAACCTTAACTGCCAGAATGGCCCCAGCTTACTTCCTAGGAAAGAACTGCCCTTGACTCCATAGGCGTTAGAGAAAAGGTACTTTTACTAGAGATGCTGAGTACAGCAAAGCAAGGCAAGCTCTGAAGAAAAACCATGTGCAAATTATATATTGAAGGCAGCCCCCAATGTCCAAAATCATCCTCCCTGTGAGAGTAGTCTGATCAGGCTTTGTTCCAATGTTTTGGGAACCCAGTGCCTCAGATGCTGTGGTAAATTCTTTTCCTCTGACAACCTTGAAGGGAAGAAGATGGCTCAGTTGGGCACCTGTGGTCCGTACTATTCAATTTCCCACAGCATTCTTTCACACTCTTCCCTTCCCAAATGCTTCCTCCCCCTGGTTATGGCAGTTGCTAGTGAGCTTCAAAGAAAGTAAAGATGGCTAGCTGACATTCAGCCCTCTCCCTCCCCTATTCAGCTCTGGAAAAGAAAGAAAGGATAATTTAAGTACCCAAACAAGGTTGGGTATTCTGGGTTTTTCAGGGTATTTTTGATGGAAAGCACAGAGAAGTCTGTCAGTTCAAACATGGTGTCCATCCACCCAATTGGATTGAGAAGTAAAGAAATGTTTCCATGCAATTAAGTACTGCACCATGCCTTTGTGTTTTTGATAGTGCCAAACTCTTTCACCTCAAAATGTTGCTCCCCCTCTATGAAGGGGTGGTGTGGCTGAAGGTGGAGAGGTGACTCTGGTTTCAGTAGACTACAGTGAAATACAGGGTGGATTCTTTTCAGGTTCTTTGGTAATTCCAGTTGCACTGTGACAGAAGTGATAATTTTGTTAATAGGGAAGGGACCTATGTATTTAGGGCCCAACTTTTTGAATTGTTGGGTAGACTATATGTATTTTGTCGAAAGGTGTACTCTGTCACTTACTTTAAACTCCTTTAGTTTGTAATGTTTTTTTATCAGCCTGCCACTTGTAGGCTTCCAGCGCTTCCTCTAGCATCTTGCAGGCTATTGGCCAATGTATTTTTCAATTTTTGCATCCCCTTTAGTAACAAGGGATTTGGGGCTTTCTCCAGGGTTAGCTTGGGGATTGCTACAAAGTCATGACCTGAGGCCACCTTAAAGGGAGTAAACCCAATGCACTGAATTATTATATGCCATATCTGCAAGCAGTAAGAGATCAGTTCAATTGTCTTGTTGATAATTAATATAGTGTCTGAGGCAGGGGTGGACAAATTTTTTGACTTGCGGGCCACAATAGTTTCTAAAATTTGACAGAGGGGCCAGGCCAGAATAGGAGAATGGTGTGTTTGTGTGAACCCCTCCCTCACCAGCCAGAAACACATTGGCAGCCAGCCGTGTTGCTTTGCTTGCAACATCATTTCCTGGAAACAAGCCTCACCCCTTCACTGTCCATCAATCTCCTGGCTAGAATGAAAGGCCTTTGCATCTAGGAAGGGCGGCCATGATAAGAGCTGCTGTGTAAATGGAATAAGGTGGTTGAGGAAGGTGGGGCAGTTCCAACGAGTGGAATATTCTGGATAAATCTGCTTTGTGGACTGTGTTCAGTAAGCTACTGCTAGTGTGATCAATCAGTATTTTACCATCTGAGTTAATAATTTACTTCAGAGCACATAATGCTTAGCTTTTCGTTGGGCTGGTTCCTGCTAGTAACTAGTTCGGCGGGCCGAATTAAAAAGCCCAACGGGCCACATGTGGCCCACGGGCCGTAGTTTGCCCATGTCTGGTCTGAGGTATTGTTCCAATACTGAATTGGCTCTCTCACACACCCCATTCATTTGAGGGTGGAGGGAGGAGCTTAAGCCCTGAGTGGATCCCATCAGTTTCAAAAATTTGTGAATTGTATCCCCAGTCTGAGATGATGTAATCAGGTAAGCCATGAAGCCTATATACATGTAGCACAAACAATTTGGCCACAGTGTGGGGTGATGGGATTTTTGAGCATGGAATGAAATGGACTTGTTTTGAGAATAAGTCTGTAACCACCCAGATCACAGTGTTTCCTGCACTCTCACATAGTTCTACTATGAAATCAGGAAAGTTCATAATGAATTAAGATATACAACAAATACTAAAAATAATTTTAAAAAGTTTCTTTCAACATGTAAAAAAAGGAAAAAGTCAAGGAAATTATTAGTCCACTAATGGGAGAAGATGACAAGGAGGTGATGGGTAGCAGGGAAAAAACAGAATGACTTAATGCATTCTTTGTATCTGTCTTTATGAAAAAATGTCCAACCTATTAAGAGCAATACTGTAGAAGACAGAATAGAAATGCAAATTAAAATAAGCCACCTCATTATGGCCCGCTCGCTGCAGAACAACTTGCTTTGGGATAACCCATGAAAAATAATTCAACATGATACTTTTTATAACTAGCTCTGAATGAGTTCCTACAAACAATACTGGTACACAATTTGGAGATATTCTTGGCAGTAGCCATGACTTTGTCCTTGTCTTTGCATAATTTTTTCTTCTTTGCCAGTTGTGCCTGTTTTTGGATCAGGAGGCAAGGAGTGTTATTTATAGTACAGTAACTCAGGTCTTAATCTATAGTAAAGTCTCCATGTTGATTTGCTATAATTGTTTACATTGGATTGTTCTTTGAGAGCATTTAGATGCTGTAACTATTTCAGAATGCAGTGGCCTGGGTAGTTTAATGCACCATGTAACACCTCTGCTACAGGAGTTGCATCAGCTTCCACTAGGCTTCCACATGTACTGATTATCACCTATAAAGCCCTACATGGCACAAGACCAGGTGATTTATGGCACTATCTATCTTTGAAGTATTATTAGTATGCTGAGGAAGGCAGCCATATCATATATTTTTAAAAGTATTTTAAAATACTTTTTTTAAAGAAATGAAACATTAAACCAATATGACTCAAACCTTACCAAGCCTCAAGGGCATCTATCAAGAGGGATGAAGGCAGCAAGGGGTGATATATTTTTTACTTAATATATACATCATAATTGGAACTGACATTGGGAGATAAAGCAAAGGATGCACATTAGTTAACTTAGTGTCAGGGTTCCACACACCATCAGCAATGCAATCCAATTCCAAAGAGACAAAAGTCCATAGAATAAGATTTATTGAAGACATTGTACTGGTACGGTCTGCAGAAATCCTGAATCTAAAATTCCCAGGCTTTCTCCACCCACGTAAAACTGAAAGTTTCACCCCACTAATTATCACATGTTAATTTCTCACCAACCCTTCAAAGAAAGTTCCAACATTCAGTTCGGATCCTCCCCTGGCAGGTGGCCTCATCTCAAGAAGTTTTACATGAGAAACTATTTGAGAAGAATGCAAAATAGATAATAGCCTCCAAGTTGGCTCTATCAACCACTCCCCCAACATGTTGGCCTTTTAGAGAGAAAATGTGTCAAAGCTAAAGTCTCCTTTTAAGCTTTACAGGCTGCCTCCCTCTTCAAAGAAAGGTGTTTTCCTGTAACAAAAGGAAAGTCAATCAGCAGACTCCCTTCCCCCAAAGTCCCTTGGGGTTGTGGGGGAATTCCTCGTGAAACTTTTTAACTAAACGATCTGCATTAATATTGTGGCTTTTAACCCAGGAAGCTTCTGACAGAGGGTATCTCTTCCACTAACTAAATACATTAAAGTTCCACAAAGTATTTTTGAGCCTAAAGTTTTATTGACTTCATAATATCTTTGACCTTGAACCACTACCAGGCTAGGGGGTGCAGGGGCTTGGGGTCTGGTTAAAGAGTCCTCCCTGCACTTGAGTAAGCTGCTGTGGAACACTGTGGATGCACTTTTCCTAGCATTCAAGGGAGGCTAAGTTGCACCTGACTGGGTTTATTATTTTAACAATGGGGAAAGGACCCAGGAACTTTGGCCACAATTTTTTGCTGGGTATCTTCAGTTTTAGATACTTTGTTGACAGATATACTCGTTCTCCCACTCTGAAAGGAGTTGGGTCAGACTGATGCTTGTCTGCTTGCTTCTTATATGCCTTAGCCGACTTCTTCAGTGCACCTTTAGTTTTCTCCCATCTCTCCTTCAATGAGTGCATCCACTCCTGCAATGACTGAAGGAGGTTCCCTGGGCAGTTCTGGCATTGGGACAATTTCCACCCCACTGGTTACTTGGAACGGTGTTAGTCCCATGCCACTGTGGACGGCATTGCGAAAGGCAAGAGATCTGACCAGTTGCTCTGCTGGTAGTCTATGTAGCATTTCAAATATTGCTCTACCATGGCATTCACACATTCGGCGGCCCCATTCATAGTCAGATGAAATCCCGAACTAAGTCCTTGGGCTGTCCCTATCGACTTCAAGAACTGTCTCCCAAACTTTGCTGTGAACTGCACTCCTTGGTCAGAAATTACCCTCTTTGGGGCTCCGTGCAAGCGGTAAATATGTTGGATAAACAGTTTGGCCAATTTCTTGGCCAAAGGAAGTCCAGAGTATGCCACAAAATGGGCTTGTTTGGAAAACAGGTTGACGACTGTCCAGATGACTGTTTTCCCATCACTTGAAGGGAGATTGACTATAAAGTTCATGGCAATCTCTTCCCATGGCTGGGAAGGTTTGGCCACTGTTTGTAGAAGGCCAGGAGCTTTCCAGGTCTGCTCTTCATGGTGGTGCAGAGCATGCAGCATTTTATATAGTCCTCCACCTTTGGCTTGAGGCTTGGCCACCAAAATTGCCACTGTACCAGGTGGAAGGTCTTTAGGAACCCAAAATGGCCAGCCAATTTTGTGTCATGGCACTGCTCCAGGACTTTGATGCATAAGCTGGTTGGGATGTACATCTTGCTGCTCTTCCATGCGAGGCCATTGCGAATCATGAAGGAATCCTGGTTGTCAAGGAACCAAGGTTGTGTGTTCAATGTTGCAATGATTTCATCTGTAAATGTGTGTGGGCCACTTGGAGGGTGACGTCATGGTTACCTGAGCTCTCGTAGTTACCTAGGATTCTGGCTGTGAGGGAGGTAACACCAGCTGGATAATTTCTTCCTTTTGGCTGTTGAACTGTGGCTTCTGGGACAATGCATCCATGAGGATATTTTTTTCCCCCGGGATGTGTTTTAATTTGAAGTCAAAATGTTTGAAATACTGGGCCCATCACACTTGTTTGGGGGACAACTTCCTCAGATTCCTCAGCGCATCCAAGTTCTTGTGATCAGTCCAAACCTGAAATGGTATTTTGCTACCTTCGAGGAAGTGCCTCCAAGAGAGTAGCACCCAACATATGGCATACGCTTCCTTCTCCTACACCACCCATCTCTGTTCTGTGTCAGTCATTTTTTTGCTAATGTAAGCACAGGGTTAAAGCTGACATTGGGGGTCAGCTCCAACCCTGGAGAAGCACCGCTGCTATCGCGATGTCACTGGCATCTGTTTGGATTACGAACGGCTTTCCGGATCGGGATGCTGAAGGACCGGTTCTTGTATGAACAGTTGTTTAAAGGCCTTGAACGCCTTCTGGCACATCATTGTCCACTATAGTGGTTGGGTTGGTCATGGTTTGGGGTTTCCCTCTCCTGTTTACAGCAGTTTGGTTAGTGGCAGCACCACTAAGGGCAAATGTTGGAATGAACTGCCAGTAGAAATTGGAGAACCCCAGAAAACTTTGCAATTGCCACCGAGTCCATGGAGGTTGCCAGTCCAATACAGCTGAGACTTTGTTTGGGTCCATCTCGATTCCACTACTGGAGATTCTGTATCCCAAGTAGTCTATTGCATCATGGTGAAATTCACATTTTGACAGTTTAGCATACAGTTTGGCAGTGAGTAACTTCTGTAAGACTTGCTGGACTATTTACATGGTCTTTGAGGGTCTCGCTAAAGATAAGAACATCATCTAGGTAGACCAGAACCCCCTGGTAGAGATGCTCATGAAGGACTTTATTGATTAACTGCATAAACACCACGGGAGCCCCTTGTAGCCCAAATGGCATCACTTTAAACTGGAAACTTCCTAAGGGGCAGTTGAAAGTGGTCTTCCACTCATTTCCCTCTCTGATTGGTACTCTGTAGTATTTATTCCTGTAAATCCAGCTTTGTAAAAATCTTTCTTTTGGCCAGATGGTTTATCAAGTCATTTGTGAGGGGGAGTGGGTAGGTGTTTTCCACACTCATGAAGTTAATCCCACAGAAATCCATGCACAATCTCATCGACCCATCCTTTTTCTCATAAAATAGAATGGGGGCCGCCACCCAGGAATTTGCTGGCTGGATGAAAGGTTTTCATTGATATTCTTCCTCAACTCAGCCATCTCCTTCGGCATCATTGAATACATCTTTGGTTTTGGCAATGTGGCTTCTGGTATAAACTCAATAGCACAGTCCATGGGTCAGTGGGGGGGGGGCAAGCACTACATTCTTGCTTGCTGAAAACTTCCATGAGGTCTGGTACTCCGGTGGCATGTCTGCCAGGTCTGGGGTGACCCTGAGGGTGGCAGCCACATGTTCCTCCCTAGTTGCTGGCTGGTTTGGGTACTCAAGGTTGGGGAGGCCATTAGATGGCAGTGGAGTGGGGCCAGGGGCTATCTTCAGTTTCCTAAAGCCACTTTCCCATGTAATGGTTGGACCCCACTTGTCAAGCCAAGTCAGTCCCAGCATTAGGGGATTGGTCATCTTGGGAGCCACCATGAGTCTGATAATTTCCCAATGGTTGCCCACCTCCAAGCAGAGCGGCTTGGTCATTAAGGTGGCTGGGGCAGGGGTTGGGTGCATATGCCTAATTCCTCAACTATGGCCTTGCTCACCATACATCTCATGCACCCTATGGTTAGGAGACCGTCTATGGCTTTCTGTTTCCTTATCTGAGGGATGATCAGGTGGTCTTGACTAGGAAGGGGGGATGTCCACACTCACCATTGGGATCATCGCTGGCTTCCTTGTCACTCAACTCTGGGCTATTCTGAGGAATTGAGATGCTCTCTTCCTCGGGCATTGGTTTGAGGGTTTGCATCGCTTGCTTCGTGGATTTCCCCCCGTCTTTAGCCTTGCACGGAGTGGCCTTCCCTGGTTTAGCTAGGGCCACAGGCTTTACCTGTGGGACCAGAGTGGGTGCAAGGCATTCGGATGCCCGATGACCCAGTTGCCCTCATCGGTAGCACCTTACTTGCCATGCAGTGGTCTCACTGGTTGGATGGGCTGGCTGTGCCACTGCTTGCCTCCCTAGAGGCTTTCTTGCTGGTTTTGCAGTTGGGGGCCTTCCAATGGGGGTAGATCTCAAGGTTCATCTCCACAGTTTGGTGATACCAGTCTTGGATCTGCTCTGGGGCCCCACATATCCTGCATGCTTTTCAGAGTTTGGGATCTAAGCCTTCTTTGTAGTAATGGATCAGCAATCAGTCAGGCCAATCTTGGAGCTTTCTGGCCACTTGGCAGAATTCACAGATGTACTCTTTGGGGTGTCAGCCTTTTTGCTTGATCGCTTTGATCTCCACCTATGCCTCTTCATGCTGAGTGGTGTCTTCAAAGCGGTCATTCAATGCTTGCACAAATTCCTGGAAGTCATTTAGCTTAGGTGCCCCTTGATTATTCAGTTTGGTGACCCATTCCACTGCCTCCCCATCATTCATCCCCTCAGCAATCACAGACGTCATGTCCCTCTCAGTGGCATAGCGATGCCTGTATGCATCAAAATGCATTTGGATGCAGTTTAGGAAATAGGCCAACTTTGCAGGGGTCCCATCGAATGTTGCCTTGAAGGGGGGCAGTCTAGGCAGTGTGGCTGGCTCAGTGCAGCCTGTGGCAGCAACAGCTGAGGGGGTGCCAGTTGTGGTACCCAGGCCAGTTGTGCAAGCACCCATTGGCACTGAACCCATCCCTGTCCCGGGTAGAAGACCCAGCCTGGTGGAATCTGCACTGTGGGCGGGAGCAAGAGCATCTGCTGCAAATCTGGGGCCACTGCCCTGGGAAGTGGGCCTGGTGGGCCTGCTTGCAGTATTGGACTGCCTCTGGTGGCTGCTGCTGCTGGTGAGCCTGGCTGGAGTGCTCCTTGGATTCCCCCAGGCCCCGCACAGGGGGTGCTGTCCTGGCCATTGCTCCTCCACTTGCCTGAGTTGTGAAGGAGAACTTTGGTGGGGGGGGAGTGCCCATCCAGCCACTGATCTTCCATGGGTTTGGGGAGTGCTTCCCACATACAGTTGTTCCAACTGCTCCTGAAGGCTTCCCATCGACACAGTGCAGGCGGAGGGCAGGATAGAGTGGCTTTTCAGCTCCATTGCCTTGAAGCTTGGCTTCGCCCTCCATCCAGATGTTGGGTGAGGTAGGGGGCGAATCCCAGCCTCTGGGGCACTGTGCAGCCCCTGGATGGCCATTACTCCTCCAGCTGGAGTTGGCTCCTCTTGAGCACTCAACTAGATCAGCTGTGCTTTAGGTCGAGCCCCTTGTAGAAGTTCACACCCTGTGCCTGTTGCTCCTACCATGGCAGTCCACATTGTCTCCATCAGACTGGCCGACTTGTCAAGGACTGCCGACACTGCTTCCACAGGCGAATCTGCCATGGCATTTTTCTCTTTCATCTTCCTTGAGCTTTTGTACAACCTGAGGGTTTGGGAGAGCACCCAGGGCTGAAGATACCGGCCGTCAATATTGACGGATTTTTTTTTTGTGGGGTTCAGGATAAAGTCAGGGTTCCACATACCATCAGCAATGCAATCAGAATTCCAAAGAGACAAAAGTCCATAGAATAAAATTTTATTGAAGACATTGTACTGGTACAGTCTGGAGAAATCCTGAATCTAAAATTCCCAGGCTTTCTCCACCCAAGTAAAACTGAAAGTTCCACCCCACTAATTATCACATGTTAATTCCTCACCAACCCTTCAAAGAAAGTTCCAATGTTCATTTTTGATCCTCCCCTGGCAGGTGGCCTTATCTCAGAGAAGTTTCACATGAGAAACTAGTTGACAAGAATGCAAAATAGATAACAGCCTCTGAGTTGGCTTTATCAACCTCCACTCCCCCAACATGTTGGCCTTTTAGAGAGAAAATATGTCAAAGCTAAAAGGTCCCATATATAATATGCAAACGCTATAGCTAATACTTTTCAGCAGAAAAGCCCCCAATCCAAAAGTCTCATTTTAAGCTTGACATTTAGATTATCAGCACTGCAATGTCCTTGTGTCAGTTCCCCAGCTGGCTCTCTAGAAAAAAAAATGCTTGACTCCTCTGAAGCTTACAAGGATCTTTTTTTTTTTCAATTTATTTATTTTTTCAAACACACAAAACAAACAAAAACAAAACATACATAGAAAACATAAAGTCATCTTTCGATGTAGATATTTAAACTTTTAACTCTACTAGGTTTCTTGTATTATATATACATTGT
>JAEANM010028694.1:0-10319 GCA_017656035.1 Myanophis thanlyinensis
TTCAAAACATTTCATCACTATTGGGGTCAAGGCTACAGGGCGGTAGTCATTGAGAGAAGTTGGATGTGGTTTCTTGGGGACTGGGACAATGGTGGACTCCAATGGTGGAGGCAGGTGGGAATAATTGATTGAAGTAGGGAGAGGTTGAATATATCTGTGAACACAGGTGAGAAAGAGACGTTGTCAGGATTTTTTTACCATGGTATTGATGTGGAAGGTCCATGACAGGTTCTTTGAGATGTGCAACCGAGGTATTTGAAGCAGTCTACATCAACCAATCAAGAAGCAGCAGTGCAGCCAACCAGCCCAGCACACCATGCTCTCCCACCACTATTTATAGAAAGACAGCAGCTCCAGTCACACACTGCTTGCACTGGCACGAAGCAGAAGGCATCCGCCTGAAGATGGCGAGTGGGACCTCACCGAAACATTGCAAAGATACTCTCAGACTTACACAGGAAAAGACCCGAACACACCTAGATCTGCAAACCGGTACCCATGAAAATCTACGAAAACATATGTATGTATGTATGTATGTATAGTATAAAAGTAGCAACCAATGTACCATTGTCTCCACAGCTGTCTTTGTATAGACATGAAGTGGGATAATTTTGCCACAGAAAAGCCTCGCTTTCTTTCCAACATGCTTCTTATGCTAAACAAACTTCACAATTGCCTACAAATATATTTTCTGGGGGAAAAAAAGGTTTGCCCAACTCCAGGAAACAGAGAGAAATAACAGCAGAAGTTGAAAATCCATAACAGTCACATGCAGCAAATCCCAACACTTATCTCTATACTTCCATAAGAAAACCATTTAAGCAAGTTAAATAGCGACATATGTGATTAAAAAAAGAGAAAAGAAAACCATAAATGTCTAGTAAATACCATGAATCTGAAATCTGGGTTTAATAGCAAAAGATAAGATCTTCTTTGAACCCCTGTCTCCAATTGCTCAGCTTGACATTCCTGGGTCTGGGAAAAGTGTTACTAACAACCCAGCTGGGTTCCCTTCTTTCTATTAAAGTTATCTTGGCTTTGGGGTGTTACCCCTGTCTGTTTGCATTGGCAGAGGGGGCAGCAGTCTGCAGGGTTCTTTCATTTCCCAAAACTTTTATCTCTCTTTCTATCCCCTGAAGACAAATTGAGAACAATCAAAATGGCATTAAAAAAGGGAATGGCTAACAACAACTGTTTTTCCAAGGATACCCTATTTAAAAGTAAACCTCTATGAAGATTCTTAGTCTCCGAGGTCTTTAAAAGTAATGGGTGTTTTTTTTTTCCCAAAAGCATTGCTGGGTATGTAAAACACTCAGGAAAACATATCTAAGTTACCTTCATAGGAAGTGAATTTATTTGCTAATTTTTTTATTTTATAAGGAGGAACTGAAATCAAAATAAAAACCAAATTGTTCATGTTTCCCAAATTACCGATAAAGTGCAGAACATATCTACACTTCCATCCAGAGGTTCTTTAAAAGCAAGTTACATAATCCTATGATGCAGAGGTGAAATTCAGCAGGTTCTAGCAGGTTTGCTAGAACCGATAGTAAATTTTCTAAGCAGTTCAGAGAACCAGTTGTCAGAAAGAATCTAACATTTTGTTTTTTCCCACTTTACAGGGTTAATCCTGTAAGGAAGGCAGGAAAAAAACATTCTGGTGTTGTTTCTAGCCTAATCTTTATTGCTCCAATTACAGAAATTGCCCACCCAGTCACATTACCCCCCAGCCATGCCCACCAAGCCACACCCACAGAAACGGTAGTAAAAAAATTTAAACTCCACCATTGCTATGATGGGATTACAAAATCGTGTCTGGAAGAAGGGAAATTGAAAAGATTTTTCTGGCTTCTGGGAAGCACTTTATTCAATCTGCATGCACCCCTATAATTCTATGGAGATTTTTAGTCATACAGGTCATTTTTGTCCCAAAGGTGCCTTTTCAAGAGGCAACTGGACTTTCTGGTTTTTCTTTGAAGATGTTTCACTTGTCATCCAAGAAGAGCTGAAGAATTAAGTGAATTGTAGGGGCACCCCTACAATTTACTTAATTTTAACCTGTACTTTATTTCTGAATTCAAAGAGCTTCCAAATATAGTGGCTTCTACAGACTGGAATATAAAATCTTATTCTAAGACATGGGAGCCATATGCATATGCTCAGAGGTGAAATTCAGCAGGTTCGGTAGAACCAGTAGTAAATTTTCTAAGCAATTCGGAGAAGGTTGTTAGAAGAAATCTCCTTTTGTTTTTTCCCACTTTACTGGGTTGATCATGTAAGGAAGGCAGGAAAGAAACATTCTGGTGTTGTTTCTAGCCTAATCTTTATTGCCCTGCTTACAGAAACTGCCCACCCAGTCATATGCCCCCCCCCCCAGCCATGCCCACCAAGTCACACCCGGTAGTAAAAAACTGGTAGTAAAAAAAATGATTTTCACCACTGCATATGCTCCAACGACACTGCAGACTGGATAAAGTGGCAGGCGAAATGCAAAACTGCAGGCCCTGTGATATAACAGAAACATTGCAAAGAACAAGATTCTTTTGCTTTAGTAGATCTTCCTAACTTTGCCCTATGTTTTTGGTGCAAGTTAAATGCAATGAAACAGATTTAGAGAACGGCAATGAGGATACCCAGAGCATCAACAACTTAGACTTATGAAGAAAGATTGCAGGAATGTGAAATGTTTTGCCTTGAGAAAACTAAACAGAAGACCTGATGATATTCTCCAAGAATTTGAAAGGAAGTTACAGAATCACAAATTAATCAGCGTCTTCCCAAGAAAATAGGGCATGGAATAACAAATCTGTGCTACTGCAAACATCCATCTGGAATACTTTAATTGGGATTCCTATGTAGTGCAGAATTGGACTTGAACTCTAAATGTCCCTATTCAGTTTTATGGCTTTTATGATTTATTCTCAGGGCATTATTCCGCAAAGAGGAATTCTGCTAAACAGATTCAGATCCAGATGAACTAAATGCTCACAGAGATATTAAGCATGGTAACTTCACCTCTCTTGCTTATTTCCAATAGTTGTAAAATCATCTTATTTATTTGAACATTTTATTTAGTAAACAGCTGTTTTTAAACAACAAAGTTGGATAAAAATAAGGGCCCAGCACTTGCATTTCTTTATTATATAAAAAGTCAAAGCCAATCTTCAGCAATATATTAGATCTCCAAAGATCTGTAGGAACAGCTATCAAGCAAATTGGATGATAGTGGATTCAATGGACCATGTGATTGGAGGCAGTAATTTTGTGGAATCCTATGCCAAGAAAAAACAGTTCTAGGTTGCTTCTCTCCTTGATTAGTTTCCATCCATCGCTTCTTGTCCTGCCTCCAGGTGCTTTGGAGAATAGGTTGACTCCCTCTTCTTTGTGGCAACCCCTGAGATATTGGAACAATGCTACCGTGTCACCCCTAGTCCTTCTTTTCATTAAACTAGACATATCTAATTGCACCAACCATTCTTTATATGTTTTGGCCTCCTGTCCTCTAGTCATCTTTGTTGCTCTTCTATAACACTACTGAAGATAATACTACAATAGGCAAAATGTTACTTGCACAGATGTGTGCAGATTGATGCAAGGTTTGAAGTACAGTAAGTGGATAGGATATGTTTTTTTTCTTGTAATGCTAGAATCAAGAGATCATCCAAAGAGGAAATTGGAAATCTACTTCATATAGCTCGTAGGCTTGGACTCTGAAAGATGATTGTATGAACCCCCAAGAGGAGGAGGAAGAGGAGGAGGAGAAAATGCTACTCATAATGATGATGGTCTTATTTCTGTGCTTCAGTATATTAATTGCCAGGGAGGAACAGCAGGAGAGATCCTTGCCTTCACCTCCTCAACCTGCCTAGGATCTTCTCACAGTCATCCGGTTGGCTATATGGGAAACAGAATACTTGATTAGGTGCTCTTTTGGCCTAAACCAACTGTAGGAATCCTTTTAAAGTCTCAATTTTTTTTCAGTGGGGGCAGCATTCTTGAGCCAACAAATACTTGGCTCAAGAATACTGCAGTTTTCATTTTAGAAAATGCCGTCACTTCAAAAAGCTTCAACAAAGTTGAATGTGTTAAATCCAGTACCTGTAAGTCCAGCTCTGACCACAAACAAATCTCCCTCGCTGGCTTTTATCTTCCAGGCGATGGTGCTGATAAGAAGTTGAATTTCAAGGGCTGGTTTTATTTTTAAACATGTGGTTTGATTTGGCACGTCTCCATACATATATAATGAATAGGTTCACTGTTTTGTTTACCTAATAGCTTGCAATGGGGGCCTATCAGGAAATTTTTATGTAGGAAATTCAGACTTACATCCTGGGAACAGAGCCAAGCCAGATGGTCTTTCTTTTCTCTAGCTTAAGTGTTCATTGCTAGCATGCCATCTTAAAAATCTTCTCAAACTGTTTTCCTTCTGCCCATTTGTTCATTCTTCCATTCCCCAGATTTTGTCAGTTTGCAGTACCCAGATTGCATTTTATGGTATCCAGATGCTTGTAAGCAAAAGGGGAGAAAGGAAGCTGCGTTGCCATCACCTCAATGAAGTGCTTAAAAAATAGGGGCTTAGAAAGATGATCGATCTTATCTGTTCTCCTCCTCCTGCTGTTTTAAAGTGCTACAAGAGAACCATGATTTAGTTTAAAAGAGTAGGACTGGAAGCCTCCAAATAAATCAGGGGCTACAACTCTACTCAGCCTGTATGTTTTTTCAGAAACTTCTGACAGGTTGATGTTGCAAGCAGAAAGTTGAGCTGGGTGAAGCCATTTTGGTCTGATCCAGCAAGAGGTTTCTTACATTTTTATAGGATCTGGCCTTCAACATCACTGAAATGTCTAAATTGCTTTGTGGGCCATGCCACCCACTTGAGCTCAGGAAAATAAAACAACAACCCAAAATGTGCTTTTAATTGACTATGCGGTTAAAAGAGAATTGCTTGGCTCATATCAAAACAAAATTGACTCTGATCTTATGTTTTTGCACAAGTCACCTATCAAGTTGCTTGCTGGCAATCACCAATAGACAGGGGAGAGGGGGAGTGATCCCCTCCAAGAAGGATGTGAAAGCCATGAACTTAACCATAGCAACAAAGTGCCACTTACTTGAATAAAAAAAGCACCAACCCCTTGATTGCCAGTCAGAAAGTTAAAGAAATGTTGCCTGTTTTCCCATCTGGTCTAGTAGTTAAGGCACCATGCTAGAAAGTGGCTGATTGTGAGTTCAAGTTCCATCTTAGCAACGAAAGCCAGCTGATCATGAGCCAGTCCAGTCCAATGTAACCGGTTTTACTACTGGTTCGGTGTGCGTGTGCCATTCGTGCTACTATGCGGCTTCTAAAATGAAGGTTTTTCCTTACCAGAGGCAGCCTGGGTGATTAGGAAGGCTGCAGAGATACAAACACACAACAGCTGCTCTGCATGGTTCAGGTGAACAAAAAAGAAAAAAGAGAAGGGGATATAGGACAGGAAAGGGCAGGGGCGGGGGGGGGAGGGGAAGGGGGAGGGGAGGGGCAGGGGGGAGGGCAAACTTTGATGCCACTACCGGTTCACTAGAACTGATGCAATCAGGCTGAATTTCACCTCTGGGCCAATCACCCTCTCTCAGCCTTACTCACCTCACAGGGTTGTTGTTGTGAGGAGAACAGAGAGAGGAAGGAGTGTTGGATATGTTCATTACTTTGAGTTATTTATAAAAAAAATAATAAAGGTAAGATACCAATACATAAATATTCTAGTTTTGTCCCCAAGGTTTTGTATCGTGGCATCCAGAACATGGACACGTTGCTAGATTAGATAAAAAAAGTTGAAGCTTAACCAGTAAGAAGGGAAGACGTCTGAGATGGTGGGGGATTCATATGAAACTTCAGCAGAAATGGTAGAGGAGCCGTAACTTCCGTGTCTATACATGATTATTTACAGAAGACATCAAACTCCTTTCCAATAGCATATCAGGAAAAAAACTAACATTTAATCGGTAAAAAGGTAAAGGACAAATTCATCTAGCAGTTCAAATGTAAAATAGCTAAGCTTCAGGAAGATATTTTTATTCTGAATCTATATTCTAGCTGTAAGAGATTTGTAAAAATGCAGTTCATGTATACATATATCTATGCAGTATGTGGTAAAACGCAGCAATCACTTGTAAATAGAGCTGGCCCATCTCCAGTTCTCTGTAGATTAAGGTCATGACATTGGGATATGCTTGCTGTATGTGAACATTTTTGTCTGGCATTTAATATTCAGCTTCCAATAATATAGCAACTATGTTGTTCCTAATTTCTAACATGCAATCAAATGTAATATTTTTGGATGGATTGTGCTAATTTAAGTAACCAAAGCCCTCACAAGATTACAAGTGGGAATTCAATCCACTGCCAGATTTGAACATCGAATTCCAAATGTAAATCTGAATTCAAATTCCAAATGTAAATGTTTTTATAATAGTAGTTCACTTCAGGCTTTTCAACATAGCCAATAGTTTAGGCTACAGAAATAATAAAACGAGAACTGCAGGCATAGTTTTATCTGAATCAGGAATCAACAGCTTTCTTCACCTAGAGTTTTGCAGGGAAGACCAATTATGAAATTTGAACAAACACTTCTTTTGGTGGATTATGGAGGTTTTGTATCCAGTTTTGTTATGAGAACATCAACAAACAGCAAATACAATACCTGTCATTCCCCGGAGGCCAGGTAGCCCACGTTGGCCAATATCTCCTTTGTCCCCTTTTGGCCCTCGTTGTCCTCTTTCACCAGGATATCCTACATCCAAAATGAAAAAAAAAAAACCAAGCAGAACAAATTTCAGACATTTGTAGACTTTGCTTTTTAAAAACATGCATGTATAATAATGCTTTACAAAGAATACTAAAAAGTAGCAGCCTAATCTGATGCCATGTAGCTCTTCTAATTGTGGAACTACTAACTGCACTAAATAGGCTTGGTTAGTAATTACACTTGGAGGTGGGAAATACTTCCCTTATAATCTACCGAATCCCCTGCATGGATTGTCCCTGTGACTACGTAGCTCAGACGAGGAGGAAACTAACCACCAAGATTACAATACAAGCGAGCGGCCAGACAAGGAGACCCAAACTCATTGGTAGCCTCACACTGCAATGAACAAGGACACACATTCCATTTTGCAGTTACAAAGATTGTTGGATGAGCAAGCACAAAAACAGCCAGGGAAGTGATTGAAGCCTGGGAGACAGGCCCTTCATTAGTCAACAGGAGTGCTGATTTACCACCAGCCTATCAAGTACTTAGAAGGTGAGGGCTGGGCAGCACAAGCAAATCACAGGTTGGTAATATTTATTTTGAGGTTTGTAATATTTATAGGAAGCTTCTTTGTGCAGTGTGTGAATGTGCCCTTCGAACTGTTTATTCTGGTGGAGATGAAGTTCTGGTGGGAAATGTCCTTATCTTTGCTGAGTGAATAGATCTTTCTCCCTTTTATATATGTGTATGTGTTGACTTTGGGGCACCATCTTTGTGTGTTCAGGAAAGTTCAGGTACCAAGTTTGTTCAGGAAATAATTTTAAGCTGATAATTAAATTAAAATAACTAATCAATGGAATGGCTTGCCTTCAGAAGTTGTGGGTGCTTCATTACTGAAGATTTTTAAGAAGAGACAGGGCAATCATTCGTCTGAATGGATATAAGATCTTCTGCTTGAAGAGGAGGTTGGATTGAAAAACCTCCAACATCTCCTCCAACTCTTCTGTTAAGCTATCACAATAGTGAATTGTCTTTGTTTACAACATAGTTTCTTCTGGGTTTTGGCTGCTTCCAGATCATCTTGATGATGATAAGGAGTTCACAAGAACTACAGGAATAGTTATTTCTGAATTCAATTTTCTTTCAACAAAGAGATTACCAGAAGAGAAGAGCTGGAGAAATCCTCCTTAAGACTCTCAGGTAAGAGGGCTTCTTAAACCCTGGACAGTCTCTGCTTTCAAATAGTGGCTGAACATGGTGAAAGGATTGCTCCCATATATCTCAAGGCAACTGATTCTCCACAACCTTTCTGTCTTCATTCTGCCAGGGCAGAAATTTAAGCTAATTGTGTAACAGTTAATAATGGCCTGGTACTTTGGCCAGAAGCTTTAACAACATATATAACATACGCTTCTATTTAGCTTGCAAATCTCTTTCAGGGATTTAATTTAATTTCCTTTTACAAACATTGGTTTCGAAAGAGGGGAGAAATGGTTCTTGATACCATCAGAGGCTCACTAAAAACCCACGAAATCAACCCCATCCTTCTAATTCCACCCCTCCTTCAAGCACCAAGCATCTCTCTCACTTCCCTGCAATTACTGCAGTTGAAATGCATCGAAGAATTAGTTGCTAATGATCCAGTGCCAATATAAACCATAAATGCCACAATGATCTTTTAAATATCTATTGTTTGCTAAAATAAAAACATGAAGAGGAATTGCAATTGCATGCAATCAAGAGGAATTGCATATAATCAAATTAAAGTAGGGAGCAGAGAGAAAAAAATTGTTTCAGGAGCAAATGTGTATGATACATGCTATCCCAATTCTATAACATCAGATTGTTGTTGGTTTTTTTTTAAAGAAGGCTCAAAACTTAATTCCATCTGTTTTGCCCTGGAAATAGCTTTTTAATCAGATTGGACTCTCTGTCCATTGAACCCTGTAAGGTCTACCTGGAATAACAGCAGGTCTCAGGATCTTAACAGCAAAGAGGGATCTTTCCAGTCATCTTTTTATCCTTTTAGGATAATATTATCCTTATTATCCTCTTTTAGCAACAATGCTTAGGGAGGGTTTTTTTTTTCTTTCTTTCTTTTAGGGTTTCCTGGAGGCAATCACAAAGGACTGAGACAGCTTGGGCTTTCTGGGTCTCTGCTATAGTAACAGCACAGGATTCACTTTGAACAATAACACGCTACCTTGCAGTCCAGGCATACCAGGTCGGCCAGGTTCACCTTCTATTCCTTCATTGCCTTGATCCCCTTTTGGTCCTGGTGGACCTAGAATGTGAAAAAAAGTATTGGTGTATTGCTTCAAGTTATAACTGTCAGAGTTTAGAAAGAAACCATCAGCCGTATTTGGGATTCTGGGGCAATCAGACTCATGAATGAACCTCAACTGAAGATCCTACCAGCTGAGTATCAGAGCCTCTTACTATCTGCAATATCTTAATGATTCGGCCATCTGGAGCAATCATTCAGTTTCCTGTCTAGTGCTAATCCATTTCTATCATATTCTATCAAGCTTTAGGCCCAAAGCTCTCTTCTCATTTAATAACTGAGCTCCTGCTCTTTCTTTTTATAAGTTGACCTCTCCCTGATGATTTGGTCTACATTCCCATCCCTAGCCTCTGTGATCCTTTTGTTGTTGTTGTTGTTGCTCTGGAATTTTAGCCTGTGGAATAAATAAATACACACTGCAGAGGATGTCATATTTTAGGAGGCTAAAACAACACTTGGATTAAGGCAGAATAGGGAATGATGGCCCCTTTATGACTTGTGTATATCAACTCTCTGAATTCCTGAGCCAGTGTGGAATTGAAGTCCACAAGTCATAAAAGGGCCATCGTTCCCCACCCCTGGTTTAAGGGGGTCAGAATCATATATTTAGAATTAAATATTTAACAGCCTGAGGCAGGGGAGGGCTAAGATGCAGGTTCTGGTCATTCAGAGAAACAAAAAGAGGGTGGGAAAATCCAAGAACATCCAATTAAATCTGTCACTGTTCTCTGTATCCCAATGGGACCACAGAGCATGCAGTACTAGTCACCTAAATGACAAGGGCCAATCATTTTGCTTCGTGACTTGGAAAATCCTCAGCCAGAGCAACTTGTTTCTGGTGTCAAGATACGTCTAAGCTCCTGCTTGTATTTAAGCATTCACTCTCTTTTGCTCTCTCTTTTTATAAGCATTTGTACTCTGCCACCATCTAGGCCAGTCACGGTAATGAAAACATGAAAAGATAAACCAATATAAAATCATAACACTACCAATCTATAGAGCATAATCAGTGTAAAAGATTGACATCAACATTCTGAGAACTCCATATTCAGCACTACCACTCTTGTCACCAGTGGAAAAGGAAAGGAATCTTATGTCTTCCTTAATTCCAGAGTTATGAGAGCCATGGAAAAGTCTTATTTCTCTTTCCATACCATCTGGGGAGGTGGAATCAGAAGCGCACTCTCCAGTGGTGAAATTCAATTTTTTTTACTACAGGTTCTGTGGGTCTGGCCACAGGGTTAAACATCACCAAGCACAGAATTAAACTTCACCAAAGTTACAATGTAATAAGGGGAGAGGCAGTT